>CAJDSM010003257.1:146-10397 GCA_903981925.1 Ostrea lurida
TACATGATAAGAATGGCCAAATATTTTGCAAACAAGTCCCTGTGAATATCTGAGCAAATTTAAAGTGAAACAGACATATGCCAAAATTAATGACTGTAGTAATATGAAAGTCGGGAGACCAGCCCCCTTCACAGGTCAAATGCACTTAAATGGCAGTTATCCCATGAAATAGACCAATCTACACTTCACGAGTTACGTCCCTTTGCTGGGTCGGCCAATGGTCAACCAGGTAAAAGTCAAAATTTCCTTATTTATCCTACCAATCGTAAGAGATTACAACAGTGTATTATAGCATTTTATTAAGATTTCATAAATTTTTCTGGATTGTCCCACCACAGGTATCTGAATTTTAATCAATAAATAGATATTAATAGGAAAAAATAATACCTATATAATATAAAAAAATACACCAGGTGTGCAACGACATTCTGACCCCTCCTCGATTCGGACCCGATTTTATTATCAAATCCTTTTCACCGGCTGGTGGCACAGTTAAGCTCAATAATGATTTCCTTCTCATCCGTCGCTTCAGAAGTCAATAGTCACTCGTAATAATCCAACAACAGACATAATAACTTTTACAATATTTTTTACATTCCTTCCAAGGCCTGACCACCATTACATGACGTCACGAAATCTGGTTCTACCAGAGTACTCAAATTTACAAATAAATCAAGGTAACTCTAATTACATATCATATTACGATGAGAAAAAATAAAGAAATTGTTTATGTGGATTGTTTGTTTTGATTCTGAGTAAGTAAATTCATTAAATACATCTTATCACGACTTGTGCAGTTTTCATGACGTCATGTAATGGTGGTCAGCTGGCCTTGAAAGGAATGTACAAAATGTCACAAAAGAATGTCCGTATGTCCGTGTTGGATTATTACGAGTGACTTTAGACTTATGAAGCGACGGACGAGAAGGAAAATCATTATTGAGCTTAACCGTGCCGGTGAAAAGGTTTGTTTTGGCAAATTTGATAATAAAATCGGGTCCGAATCGAGGAGGGGGTCAGAATGTCGTTGCACACCTGGTGTATTTATATCATTATTAGATATTATTTTCCTTTATATATATTTAATGATTAAAATTCAGATACCTGTGGTCCCACCTTGGGGAATTACAATTTATAATTTTATAGTAGTTTACTTTAATTGATACAAAAATATCAAATCTCAAAGCTACAAATTTTAGGAAAGTTACAAAGGCCAACATGGGAAATGTGACTTTTTAATCCCTAGATGGCGGTCAAGGGACGTAGCCTTCGCAAAGTGTGGATGAGTCTATTATTTATTAAATCTACTTACTACCATTTAGGAAATCTAGAAGCTTTTGAAAAACAAAGAGCAGCCGCTGGTCCTTCGGTGTTGACTTGTTTTCCTCATAATTTCTTAAAACTTCAATGCCGTCCTGGAACACATCGCCGAACATACAACACTCCTCGTACTGCTCCGTGTCACAAAATGCCTCTGAAAACGACGTGCCTTTTGATGATGTAGCAGCATTACATACATTAATTTTCAGAGGAGTAAGTATAACAGACGACTTAGTGTCCATATCATGACACAGAGTCAAAATTGCATGCAACCATTTCCCCTCATCATATTTTCTTTCGTCTAAAAAGATGTCAGTTCTTCTTCTCTTGGCATTAGATGCCATGTTGGAATGTTTACGGTTAGCGGTAAATGTATAATGGCCAAAAGCCCGAAAGATCCACTTATCTTTAAAAGTAAATTTTACTATTCGGGCGATCACATTAAATATGTTTCCGTGCCTCCATAAAGAATATCAGAAAATAATTGTATGATTTCTTGTTTGATAGGTTACAAAAGAGTTTGATGTCCTCTATTGAAATCCTGAAAAATAATTATAGTTACGGGACTATCGGCATTCGGATTTTTTACGCACTACATTTACCTCACCCTGCACCCGAGTAAAAGCAAGAGCGTTTCGTGAAGTAGCATATTTCCGGGAAAATGAGGTAGCAGGGGAAAAAAAAAATTTTAAAAAAGTCATTCAAAGGACGCCCCAGCATCTCAAACACTTTGGAGATATGTTTAGCTAACGGACACACACACTCTACGGATAGACTGAAAGAGGATAATCAATTTCTGGAATAATATTTTTGCTTGAATGATCAGATTATAGAATCAATCTTTCAAGATATTCAACATAGTAGGCCTATTTCCATAAATCCGCAAAAGATGACTGTCACATTTATATCTTGACTAACTGCAAAACTTTGTAACAGATGTGCAAAGACAAATTAATTAAAGCAGTTCTAAATCATTCATCAGAAACAGTCAGATTGCTCATGCAGTCATTGATAGATATTAATAAGAGTGATACAAAGTTACCACTTCAAATGATAAGCCATTGATTTCTACCACTCAAAAATCACCATGTAGGAAACAAAAGCCCAATCGCTCACCTGAGCAATATTTTTTCTTCATAAAGAAGAGTTTACAATGTGCTGTCATTCAATTTTAAAGGTATGTCAGTGATCGATCGACTAAAAAGTTAAGGTCTGTCATCTTCCAATACCCATGAATGGACATTCATCAATAAGAACATAAGACAGAGATCGAACCATACATGACAGGTTGAGGTCATGCTTATAGTCCCCGCGGGGCCTTATTTATTTGTTCTCTTAAAATTGTTGAAAGAAAAGAAAACATATGGATGAAGGGTGGGGATCTCAATAGTTTTCAAAAATATTAGACCATTTTTATAGAAGGGCAGGTCAGTCATGACCTGAGGGCTCTCCGCATGTGTCAATAACCTTGTCGCAAACACATTAAGGTTCAAGAAAACAAATCTCATCATAAAATATAAGCGTTGTGTAAAATTATAATAGTTTATTCTATTATATATTATGGCAATGATGGACGTCCCCATATGAGTGAAATATTTTCGAGTGGGATTGTAAACAATCAATATTTGGCTGGAACATTTTCTCTCTCCACTAAATGATAGTTTATGGCCAGAAAAATAATATTTCATATTTTGAAGTGGATATTTGTGTAATTATATGACCATTCAGCCTCTTAATCAAATTTTCGGACTCGTAAACCTTCGGACTCGTGGGCTTTTGGACCCATGAACCTTCTGACTCGTGGGCTTTCGGACTCGTGAACCTTCGGACTCGTGGGCTTTCGGACTCGTGAACCTTCGGACTAGTGGGCGGACACCGTCTACACAGATTTGTGTCCTGAAATAAATTCTTTGATGTATATATACTAGGCATACTATTTTTAATTTTTTAAAAAACATTTTTTGTCCAATTTGCCAAAAAACTAGAAAACAGACATGGTCTTCAAGGGCTATCAAAGGAAAGCGACATCTGTATTTGATACAGAAATGTTTAGTACTGGTATATTGTGAAACTATTTATCACATCCATTATTAATTAACACAGTTGAATAAGCATTTCTTGAAACAAATTTTACTCGATCGAAGCAAACTTCAGGTAAACAAAATATGGAATATGCCTGAACTGACATATTAAGATAATTCCACCATTATGTCCATTTGATATACATGTATCCTGATGAACTCGAAATAAAGGACACCACAAAATCTGACAGATCTGCTTCATATTTGTTATTTTACTTAATATTGACTCTAATGCAGACTGACAACTTATTATATGATAAACTGATGACTTTTGCAATCGTCAACTTTCCTTTTTCTATGTAGTAATTAATGTACCACTATCACCTGCTTATGTGTGTATGTCTTCAGTTGGATATGCAAGGGCATATGCCGTGCGTATGAAGACTTTTTAAAGCGAGCCAACTACTAACCAAAAAAGTTAATGTTGCAGGGTTATAACGAATTTCATTTAAAGTCATCATTTGGCAAATTCTATGGTGCTATAATGACCTTGTTTGCGATTACAAAGTTATCACTAAGTCAGTGTGACTGATTTGTTTCATACCCTTTGTTAGACTTCTATTTAGTACTGGATTTGACGGCGGGTAACCATTTACTTTGTTTCGAATACGGGCTCACGGCGGTAAATTGTGACCGGTCAGCAGAGGATGCTTACTCCTCCATGGACGTGATCCTGCATTCGCTTTTGTCGGAGGTCCGTGTTGCCCTACACTCGATTTTGTATATATTTTTTGGGACTATGATTACGTTTGACAATTGTTTACTTCACCATTTTATGTGTATTAGTTTTCCAATACGTTGGACAAATACTGTAAAAACTCTTTGAGTTATCACGTCAAAACAAAAATGTCCATAACAAAGATGTTGCCATACATACATACAGACAAGGTGACATGAACCCAGAATTTATACACTTTTACCTTTTATTGTATAGTAAAATTGTGCAAAGTTTCGAAACTGTACGATATAAACTTTTTTTTTAGTTATCGCAACACAACTAAAATGTTGATGGACAGACAGACTGACAGACAGACAAGGTGCTGTGAACACAGAATTTATAAAATTGTGCCTCTTATTGTAGAGTACAATTGTGCTCGTTTCAAAACTGTACGATGAAAACTTTTTGAATTATCGTATCACAACGAAAATGTTGACGGACAGACAAGGTGCTGTGAACCCAAAATTTATACACATCCGCCTCTTATTGTAGAGTGCAATTGCGTAAAGTTTCAAAACTGTACGATAAAAACTTTTTGAGTTATCGCATCACATCTTGAGTTATAGCATCACAACGAAATGTTGACGGACAGACGAACAGACAGAAGGATGGAACCCAGAATTTATACACTTCTCCTCTTATTGTAGAGTAAAATTGTGCAAAGGTAAAAACTGTACATAAAAACTTTTTGAGTTATTGCATTACAGAAACTGTTGACGGACAGACGGATGGACAATGTGATTACTATAGGGCATCCACATTTCATGCGGGCCCTAATGATCCTCTTCACTGTAAATAATTCATATTTTCCTCAAAGCGATAAAAAGAAGACACAACAATAGGTCTTAGAAAAGTTTCAAACTGAGTTTACATTAAATCTAAACAATATACAACAAATATACATGAACCAGTCCAATAACAACTTGTTAAGGAAATGCTTTCTCACACACGAGTTCAAGAAGTTTCTTCATGTCAAGAAAGGTTTGAAAGCAATCCATTCTTCCCTTTTTTTTGAGAAAATTGTACTGTTCACTAAATGTTACTGTGGCTCCTGTTTTTGATGAAAGACATCCATTGCTCAAGTACTGATAGTAGCAATCATCTGCTTTAAATGTAGAGATGGTAACCTGAAAGAATAAAATATTCCTCATTTACACCATGTCTTTGTGTTTGCTTAGTTTAGGAAATCTTGACACTGAAGATATTTGAAGTACATTTGTACTGTGAGCAATCTCCTGAAGGGTTTTATTATCTGTTCAAGAATTTTATTGCTACTTTAATGTCCAGTGAGCTTGACCTTTTGCCCCAAATTTGTTAGGAAACATCTTTGACCCATAGCTAGTTCATATGTATGACATGGTGATTCTAGGTGGAAAGTATATGCTCTACAGCCTGTAAACTAGATTGCTACTTCCATGTCCATTGCGCTTGATCTTTGACCCCAAATTTGATAGGAACTAGAAATACTGTTCAGTAACTCACAAAGGATACTCCGCCCACCACCACATATCTTTTTGCTCACTTGGAGTCATGAAGCTTGCACAGAGAATAATGATCCGTCTACAACCATTGTAAAACTACAAGTTGACCTATGAAATTCAAAGTTATACTAGACGATCCATGAATGTGATAAGTATACATCGCTTTCACTGAGTGATACACTAGATCCATGTATAAGAAAACTTATACCTTTTGACCTTGAGGTGATAGTAAAGTCATATCCAAAAGGTCACTCATAGAGTAACATATGGGATGCAATACATCCATTCATACTTGATATCACCCATATGCTACGATGATCGGTAATGCATAGTCATAGAACCAAAGAACGTTTATGGCCGTAGATACGAAATTAACACAGCCAAAAAGACAGGACAGGACAAACAGAGTGACATACAACTCGTGCTGTGATGCATCCATGTGTCAAATACGGTGCCATCATGCAAGAGGACATGAAACGAATTATGCCAGACTGTTTCATGTAAAGAAAAACCTTCTTATTTTTGATCCTAGAAGTCAACGGTCAAGTCATCACCAGAGTCATCAATATACGCGACACTTTACGTTTCATTATGATAACCCATGATGCCAAATCATTGATGCTACCTCAAAGAACAAAGAAGTTGCTACCGGATCACGAATTATTGTTAAAAAACTGATATTTTTATCTAGGTCAAGTCAGGTCATACAGGAGCTCATCAATATACATGACACATCGTCCTGTATACACCCATATACCAAATATGGTATGGCCTAATCAAAGAGACAAAGAAATTATGCCCGGACACGCAATTCATGTTAAAAACTGATCTTTTGTGATCTTGAGGATCAAAGTCATACAGGTGTCATCACTTCCATGGACACAACGTTCAAGTGTACACCCAGTAACACACTATAGGATCGCCCATCTCCCAATAGAACAAAGAAGTTATGGCCCGGAATCGGAATCTGCACCAAAGACGCAGGGAGCAGAAGATCATGATTCCTAACCCCCTATTGCGGCTATTAAATATCTTCATCCATTATGTTTACGTCCTTAATATATTATGGTGATTCTAGGTATTTCAATATTTAAGAGCTTTCTCCCGACTAAGATCTATAATTGTCTCCTCATTTTTTTTAATATCGAGTCATTTTTCGTCTCCCTTTTTATATGTTGTGATGTTCTGTTAACAGGGTTTCTCTCAGCACCTTTGATCCACCCAACCTATTGGTTCTGTGTCCAGTAGGGGTCCGTGGTCTTGCCCCAATATTTTTCTGTTTTGTATATCTATTATTTTTTACAGAGAATTGTATTCAACATGTTGTCTTTATATTTGTGTGGTGTGAAGGGAAGGATAAGTTTTTTAATACTTTAGATGCCCAGAAAACCATATTGTCTACTCTCCATGTCCAGGGTGTGCTTGGCCTTACTCTTTTTAACCCCAAATGTTCCGATACGATGTGAAAAACATACTTAATCCATGGTCTATAATGTATGTCACGATGATGGCGACTTTCTTAGGTGGAAAGGACTAACAAATATCAGAGTCTGGAAGTTTTTTTAGCTTGTTCGATTCACATCCGTGATTTGTATACAACCGACCTACCCTCTACTTCTTAATGATAACCCCCCCCTTATTTTAAGAACAGGTACGTGGTATAACAAGAATGTTTGAGGAAACATAATATGCCCCAATTTGGTGCAAAGATTGCATAAAGATGGCTATTATGATAATTGGTGTGCTGTTATACAAGAGCAATAACTAATCATTAAAGAGATATTTGGTAAGATACTTATATCATCAGCTTACTATTTTTGTTCAAGGTTTTGAACAAATACAACACATTATGTACAATAGTTATTGTCAGTTTTCAAATTAGGCCTTGATCAGATTTGACTGTGATCGTTGTGTGCATGGACCGAATTATTATGGGACTCGATTTATTCTTCTAAAGGACAAACCTGTAACCATGTTCTTTAGTTGTCTATCAAGCAAAGGGGGTCAAAAAGATTTTGAGCGACAACACATGGGTAAGACCAGTAATTTTGACTTGACCTTAACCTTTCGACATAAAATATTCAAACAGGCGATCTTGTAATCCATCTAAGAAACAACCCCATATGACCAGTTTTGTGAATATCAACAAAGAGGTTCAAAGGAATAATTGAGGGACAGCGGACTGGGGTTAAGACCAGATTGATTTGATCGCTTGACCTGATTGACTTCTGGACCTGAAATCAATAAGTTATCATTCTACATCTCTAGAGTGTACAATCACGTAGCCAGTTGGTTGATATGTCAAGTCAAAAGGGTCAAAACGTATGAGCATGACATGCACATAGTCTACTAGACTGACCACTTGACCTTGAGCCTTCGACCATGTTGACCTGAAAAATCTAAACAGGTATCATCTCTGCTCTAGACCGGCAACCCCTGAACGCAAGGTTTGGCTTGATATCAAGCAAAGAGTCAAAAGATGATTGATGCGGACAGCACATATCTACAGACTGACACTTAGACCTTCGACCATGTGACACTGACAAATCACTAGGATCACTACTGCTCTAAGGGCAACCCCCTGTACCAAGTTTGGTGATATCATAGCAAAGAGGTCAAAAGCATACTTGAGGGTACGCACATAGTCCTACCGACCTGACCATTGAACCTATCGACCATTGACCTGAAGAATCAATAGAATCCATCTATTCTAGGGCAACCCCCTGCTTACCAGTTTGATGATAGTCAAGCAAAGGGCAGTCTAAAAGATATTAGCGGGAACAATGGTCTACACAAACCGACAATCTACAACTGACCTTCTTCGACCTTGACCTCGACACATATCGGACCATGAAAATCTCACATAGGGATCATCATACTCTCTAAGGCACCCCTGTTACCAAGTTTGGAATTTGATATCAACGCAAAGGGCGTCAAAGACTATTGAGCGGGACAACAACATGTTCGTCTTAACACAACGACAATTCTATCACACTGGACCTCTTGACCTTGACCTTTGACATATTGACCTGAAAATCAATAGTCGGCATATCTACTCTCTAAGGCAACCCCTGTACAAGTTTGCGTTTGATATTCAAGCAAAGGATCAATAAGATATGAGCAGACAACACATGGTCTACAGAACGACATCATACACCACTGAACCTCTTGACCTTGACCTGGACCATTGACCTGAACAATCAATAGGGATCACTTACTTCCTAAGGCAACCCCTGTACCAAGTTGGATTGATAATGTAAACAAAGGAGGTCAAAAATATCTGGAGCGGACACAATATGGTCTATCAGACCGACCGACATACCGACAGGGCCACAACACTATGCCCCATCTTTCTTCAAAGGGGGGCATAAAAATTCTAAAGAATGAGGACGAAATAAAGAGGAGTATTCAATTAGAATTAGATAATTATATGGTACTTTTTGTTCTCAACTGAACTAGTTTTGTTTGTCCGAAGAGAGAGAGAGAGATAATTGTTTTTTGTTTTAATTCATTAATTGAAATTTGAATAAAGCTCTGAGTAATTTCAAACTCAGCAGAACTTATTCATCAATATATTGATTTTTTTTTTTTTTCAATGTAACGGTATACTACAGATGTGCTAGATATTGGAAAACATAATTTATGGAAAATTTTCATCAAAGAAAAATGGAAGCACTGGTGACATCAAAGGACAGAAAGTAGTACTGGGAGTTCAACTTTCAAAATATTCAATGGAAAGACATGAAGGAATGGTGACCTAGCAAATCATATAATGCAAAAGTATAACATTTCAAAGTTATATGTTACGAAAGGAAATGGCGCAGTGCTCTAGGATTTTTAAAAATTTTCACTCACACACAGGTGAGTGGCAAGTAAAAATTCACTCACCCACCACTTGTCATTACTCACCCAAATCCAAACATACAACCAGAAAGTACCATAGTGTTGCAAACGAAAAACTAAACCTTGACCAGTTCGCGGTATTTTCTGTTTCTGTCCCGGTTTTTATTTTACTATTCGTTTATTTGTTTCCAGGTTTGATTTTCATTCTTGATGGCCATGATTGACACGGTTCACGATCGCAATGTTGAAAATATAATAAGTTGCATGACTTTTTGAAATTCTTTTTGCATGTTTAACACAATAACCTGATCACTTTTACCATAATTTTTGTAGTCTTTTTTGTAACGATAATATTTCAGAAAAATGCTTTCCCGAACAGGTGAGCAGGTAGGGGTGATTAACTCTCCCGATCGATAAAACCACTCACCTCGGGTGACAGGAGAGCGTATTCTAGAGCACTGCTAGTGAACCAGGTAATTAGAAAAATGAAGAAGAAAAAACCTTTGAATTGCTCTGCACTCATCAAATTGTTCAAGAGACTGTCATTTTTAACCTTTAACCCCTCTAATCTAAAATAAACTCATCCTTTGCCAAAGTGTAGTTAATAATATCCAAAAATAAGGCCCACGCTTCCTGGACACTATCATAAAGGGTGATTTCAGCGAGATATTTTTTGGTGTATCAATATTTCCTGCTTTTCTGCATTAAAACATAAAGACTGTCTTCAGCAGATGCATATACAAGCATGAGTAAATCAGCCTACACAGAAAGCCATACAGAATTACTACACAGCTATAGAGTGAAACAA
>CAJDSM010003259.1:0-15769 GCA_903981925.1 Ostrea lurida
TGACAAAACATATCATGTAAATAGGGCTTTAAACAACAAATAACCAATCAATCAAGCATCCTATGTAAGTTAGATTTAGATTTTAAACACCTCCCCCCTTACGTCCAGAAGAGAAATGCATGTATATGCAATCATTCTCATGTGTTGTTAATTCAATTGTTTCACAACATTACATCTACGTCGAGGGGGCGATTTCAGGTAATGGGTACCTTACTTATATTGTAGATCGTAATTAACCTATTATATTTTGACGGACATAGAACATCGCCTACCTATCAGTTTGGATTAAATATTTGACATGGGCAAAATTAAAATCCCCGAGTGAGCGATATGGCGGATGTAAGATGTTTACATTTCAGATCCTTCCCAAATTAAATCTTCTCATGATATGGCTTGTCACAGGATATCGACTACCTATCAATATTTCATGGTTATTTACTGTGGCTAAAACACCGAGAGTGCAACGACCTCTGGGTCACAGGGAACTCCCCTTGATCAATCGCCAGTGTGTAGAGCAATGAAATATCCTTCGACAATGTACGTCTCTCTTCACATAAAAAGTACTTCTCTAAGTTGTTTGTATATTGATGAGCTAAGCAGCCTGGGAAAATTATTCAAAGCTTTCATGATTTGTACATATGTCTCAACTTTGACATTTATTTCCTACATTATATAGTTCTTGACATTTATGGTCCAAGTCATCAAGCCTCGTTGATACATGTACATGTACGTTACACCATTTCATGCTTCGGAAAGAGCGATAACTCTTGCAGAAGCTCTCCTTAACCTCGTCTTATCTAATGAAGTTCCGTCTAGTTATGTCTAGAACAAACAACATGCGGCGGCTGCATATTTCATCATAAATCAAAGTTTTTGACGAAGAGAGAGTATTAACGCAATGTACTGCTTAGATTCCCATGTTTTGGCGTTCTCGGAATTATGATTCAGGGTTGAAACTTGAACAGTCCTTTCGAATTCGGGACGTCTCCATATGAGTGAAATATTCTCGGTGGGACGTAAAACAATAAATAATCAATAATAATCGAATTCGGGTCTAATAGCCCTTACGGGACACCCGATATACATGTATTATGATCAAAACAGACTTCCTCAGAATAAACCAGGAGTTGCCTGATCAATTGGTCATCTTTTTTATTTTTATTGAAAACAATTAATGAATCAATTAAATATCAAAACATTTTTGATTTTAAGTAGTGGTATAAATCAAATATGATTGTGCAGTGTAAATTGGTATAGAGAACTAAGGGGGGGGGTGTTTATAATGGATAGACATACATACACATACATAAACACGTAAATACATATACACATACAATCAAGGAGGTCAAGGGTCAGGTAGTCATGTAGGCTGACAAGCGTGAGGCTCCGTAAATATGTTTGGAAAACAAGGACAATTTTGCGATTGTGATACATAAAATTATTTTAGTGAGATGTGAGATGACCACACCAAGTCATGCCATCATCAGATTGACAATTTGATGTTCATTTAGTTAGATTTGTGAAAACTGGTGTGATTCATGGTGGATCAGCGTTTTTCGTGAGTACATATCATTCCTCCATTGAGCCTTTTCCTTATCTTCGTATCTTTCTTTGCCTGCAATCATGACTAAAAAGACAAAATAAACGAGCAAGACCTAGTGATGCAAGTAATTCATCAATGGCCATCCACATCTTCGGATAGTGAAATTCAAAAACTCAGTTTATTATTAGATAGTTTTTCTCAAAATGAGGCAACCGCAAGACAAGCAGCTGAGGTCATATTGGGAAAAGACATGTTGAAGAATATTATCTCAGAGGATTTGCCTGACGGATGAAATGAATATGCGACGCTCAGATTGATAACGCTTGAATTGCCACTAGACGACATGGAGCAATATTCAAGACGAAAATTGTCTAAAATTATCCGGAATTCCTGAAAATCCAGATTGGTGAGGATACTGAACAAGATTGTGATGAAGTCATTAACCAACTCATCCAGCACAGAAGATGTTAAGATGGGATTAGATCGAATCGGGAGGACACACCGGTTGGCGGAACAGAGACAGTATAGTGCCGTCCTCGCGTCTAGGGACATTATTGTCAAAGTTTTTGTCGTACAGAGACAAGGCTCACAGTGTTTGCCAATAAGCGCAACTTGAATGCTTTTTGAGGCGAGGAATTTCGTGCGCGAACAGCTGATCGACTCCGTATGCTTATGCGGTCGCATTATCGTAAACGCGAACTCAGAGGAAGGTGACCATCAATGAATAGGATGATTCAACAACTCGTTACCTCGACGCAAAACTAACACCTGCTCAAAAAGGAGTTAAACTCGTTATTACAGTGTTTGCTTACCTAATGAATAAATGTATACATCTTCTCTTTATATATTTAGTGTTACCTATGTGCTGTTCGTCAGCTCACTACTTTGATATGTGTTATTTCAAATTGTACCACTATTGTGTACCTTGTATATACGTTCGTCATTATTGTTTGTACACTCAACTTTTACAGAGTTGATACTTTTTTGTTCTGTATTTAAGTATTTTTTCACAACATCCGGTTTGAGAAAGCACTACCATCCATGGTGATGATCATTATTTTCTGTGCCTGTCGTTTTATTTTTTCAAATGACCTATTATATGGACGGTGTGAACAGCCATGGAAGATAGGTAATTTTTTTAATCTATTTTTATTGTCACACAACTATCTTATGTACAGTAATATAAATACTCATTTATGTTATGTAGTTGGACTCTTTTGTGTCCAATATTAGCCACAAAGACAAATACTGATACAAATTTTAATATCTACACAATTACTATCTTTAGAACTTATTTTGTATGGTGACAATAATCTTAGTTATAACAAAATGTTGCATTTTCAGAATTGTAACATGAATATATTTGTCTACAAATAGATTTGTTTAATTTTTATGCCCCGCCATAAAATGGCGGGGGGCATATGTGTTACCTTTCCGTCATTCGTCATTCAGTCATATTTGGTTTCCGTTCATTATTCTGCAACGGTTGCACACATTCACCTCAAATTTGGTATAATGATATGTCACGGGAATATGCAGGTCAAGTTCGAAGTTTGGTCATGGTCCGATGATTTTTGACAAGAGTTAGCCTTCTTGAACTTAGAAAAAACGAAATTTTCGTTTCCGTTCTTATCTCTGCAACGGTTGCACATATTCGACTCAAATTTGTATATGGATAGTCACGGGATATGCAGGTAAGTTCGAAGTTGGTCATGGTCGATGATTTTTTGACAGAGTTACCCTCTTGAACTTAGAAAAAAATCAGAACTTTTTCGTTCCGTTCATTATCTCTGCAACGGTTGCACACATCAACTCATATTTAGTATATTATACGTCACGGGAATATGCAGGTCTAGTTCGAAGTTGGTCATGGTCAGATGATTTTTGACAGAGTTAGCCCTCTTGAACTTAGAAAAAAATCTGAAATTTTTCGTTTCCGTCGTTATCCTCTGCAACGGTTGCAACCATCACAAACTCAAATTTGGTATATAGATACAGCGCCATAGTTCATGCATCCTTACGAATTTCCTTACATTAGACTTCACTGTAAGCGGGGGCATTCGTGTCGCACGACACATCTAGTTTAAAATCTTTCACACTAGTATTGAATCAAGTACAGAACCAACTTTTATTTTTTTTCTTTTGTTTCTTATGTAGTATATTTCCATATTCATACTAACTTTTGTCAGTCATACATTCATTATCAATATTAGAATAATATTTCTTATGACATGACTTGTGTTTATCAAGAGAGGGCTTTTATAGGCTACGCCTGCTGTCTAATCCTTTTATGTTACATACATAATAAATATTGTTTAAATCACATACAATCATACACAATATAAATCATACGGTACCAATATAAACACACATATACTACATAAAGGGAATGAAAATAGAGGAGAGGGGGTTACCGGTGAGTAAAAAATTGTTTGTTTGTTATACATATTGAATTTAATTAATTGAATCTTCTCGATTTCTCTATGTATAGGTATGCGCATATTTAAATAGTTCAACATTAACATTGTGATGTTTAGAAGTGATCCCATACAAAAGTAGATTTAATGAGACTGGAACATTAAGCTACACTGTGGAAATAAACTGAAAAAGTCTGGTAATGTTCAATATAAACAATATGCCAATAAATAGGATCTGTAGAGAATTTAATTTAGCATAGCTCTTTAATACCTTGAAACATAAGCAGTGAATAAATGTGCTGAATGAGATTATATTTTGAATATGAATTTGAAGCATCTACATGAAAAAACAAGATGTGTTTGTGAAACATCAACGCCCCCGTAATACTCATTCCAATGGAAGGGGCTTGCCATAAGGATTATGCATGTGAAATTTGAAAGGTCTATCCCTTGCCATTCAAAAGTTATGGACAATGTTAAATTTTTATAATGTAGGTCAAAGTTCAAGGTTAAACATTTTGGTACCAGATACTAGGGCTTGTCATAAAGAGTACACATGTGAAATATGAAAGCCCTATTTCTTGCCATTCAAACGTTATAGCCAATGTTAAAGTTTTTTAAATGTAGGTCAAAGTTCAAGATCAGGGGGTCAACAATTTTGGTACCATCAGAAAGGAGTGAGACCTAATGATGGCTGGATCTGCATTATAAAAATTGGTAATAAACTAATTTCTGTCAGTTCGCATGGTATTATCCCTATAAAACCGCATGAATCATCTGAAATAAGTGAAATGATTATACAGTTTTTAATGTTGGTAGTCATAGTACATACAGTTTGTTTGACCGGCGAGAGGCGAAACTAGTCCGTATTGTTAGGCCGGAGAGAAAAGTCTGTTGTGCCCAAGGCCGTAGCCGCGGCAAACAGCTTGCAACTCCGGTCAACAGGTGAACTGTTTCCCGAGAACTCCTGTCAACAACTGTTTTGTTAAACTACTAAACAGGAGCATTTCTGTCATAGGCCTATGTCCAGAATAAAATTCTTAATTTAAAAAGATTTAACCCGAAAAGACAGTGATTAAGTCCAGGAGCTCGCAACTTATACACTCGGATAATACTTGCAGACGATTTTTACCCGACATTTTTATTATACGTGTTTTTGCTGTCGCCTGCCTTTCAAGATCGTTGTGGATTCCATGCTTCATTCGCCGAAGCGAAAACGACCTGCCGCCATTTTTTATCAACAGACAGAAATAAATACTACGCCACACTCGGTGACTTACAAATCTAACTGGTGGTTACCAACCGATCAGCCGAGTTACGAAGTGCCGGGAAAAGATAACTCAATTTAGCGCCTAATGACGTCAGCGGGAACAGCTTTTTTAACAGTCGATTTTACATTTCCTGACCGGCCGGCAGTACCCCCGTTCTATGTGTGCTTTTTCGTAAAGGAATATTGTAGGACTTTTTAGCTAGCGGTGATAAAACACGGAATTTTTTTCCCGAGGTACTGGCACACGCTTACAGACTGCACGTTCTATTGCCGATGGCGGCATCGAGCAATAGAACGTCATTAAAATTGAGCCTGTTCCAATACACGAGGGGAAATATTCCGGTCTATTATGATCAACACTATTAAATAACTTTTATTACCCGTAATTTACATAGTCTACGAGTGTTTTTATGCTATCCTTTTTTTAACTGGGAAAAGTTTGTAGAATTGTAAAAATTTCTATTTACACAATGTCTGCTACCATCGACGTCATTTGAAATTTACTTGCATTTCCGGTTGCGTTAACGAACGTCATAGTTAGCAAATGCATAAGGATCTCCTCAATAATTGCGGTCCATCGATCGAGGTCCAAAATTCACAAACTATTGATCCGCGTGGTCAATAGACAAACAAAATAGCTAAAAAATTTTTAAATATCTAATAAAACAACATAGAACCCTTTCAATTAGGTAATAAAAGCTAATGATATGATGGTTTTGTTGCAATATTGTTAGCTCATAGTGTTATGAGGATTTTTCAAATCTTTTCTAAAGTTTGAAGGGGCATCACTTCCAATTAAATTTAAGAATAATATTCTCCTGTGATATGCACAACCACTGTACATATATGTTCTTATTGTATAACCAAGTTTTCTGTTGAATTCTGGTGGTCGCTGTTCAGAGGAGTCTGTGATGACAATATCTTATGAGGATATTTCCTAAATTTATGAGGATTTTCTAAGTTTAAAGAGGAAAAATTTTCCTGATAATATGCACAACTACATATATGTTTTTAATGTATACCAAGTTTCGTTGAATTTGGTTGGGTAGTTTCAGAGGAGTTGCGATGACAAGCTAATTGGGACGGACGGACGGAGTGACCCGACTCCTAGACCTGCTTCCGCCGTTGGCGACGCAGGTAAAAATGTACAAGTCAAATATCAAAGCCCTAATTCTTACCATTCAAAAGTTATAGTCAATGTTAAAGTTTTTAGAAAGGTAGGTCAAGGTCAGGAGGTCAAAAATTTTGATACCCATGAAAAGGTCTTGTCATAAGAAAACTTACATGTGAAATATCAAAGCCCTAGTACTTACCATTCAAAAGTTATAGCTTAGGTTAAAGTTTCAGACAGAATGACAAAAACCGATATGCCCCCCGATCTTCGCTCACAGGGGCTTAAAAAACATACATGTAAGTTAACAGCACTAACACGAGTATGTGAGTCTCCTGCAAAGTACAATCAAATGCTACTCTTGGGATATAGATTGTAATTTGCATGTTCAGAACATGATTTTCTGTACTTTCAAAAGTAAGAAGAATGTTAATCAAAATAACCTTTAATTTTGAAAGTGAGAACAATTACCTTTCATTTGAAATTAACTTCTCCTTTATTTTTCAGAGAAGTCGTGTCCTGAACGGTGCCACTTTATTATGTCCATACTTTGCTAAGAAAATTGTATAATTACAATTACAAAATATGCTTACTTTAGGCTTAGATCTTACCTATTTCATTTCTTCATCTCACAACTATAAATACAAACTGGAGTGGATACAATTAAGGGTTAAGAAAGGGATGCAAATCAAACAAAAATCTAAGTACAAGAACCACAACTTGTAACAACATACCCCTTCCCACATGCACAACATATATGTTGTGATATATTTCATGTATTGTATTACGTTTCATTGAAATCCTCCAAAGGGTTTAGACCCGTGGGGATCCGGGTTATAGAATTAGGGTCCTCAGCATCCCCATTGCGTGTTCGTAAGTGGGCGACTTAAAATGGGGCCGGTCAATTCGCGATGAGACCGCAAAAAACCGAGCCCCGTGTCAACAGCACGATAAAGATCGCCTCCCCTGCTCAAAGGCTTGATGCCGAGCATTTAGCCTAATTTTGCAGCCCTTCACGGCATTCGGTGACGTCTCCATATTAAGTGGGGAAATATTCTCGGTTGCGGACGTAAAAACAATAAAATAATCAATCCAATCCCAATCCAAAGGGGTTTTAAGAGGCGTGTCATCAATTCATCTGAAGCTTAGCATTGGAAACTGAAAAAATTAATTTTGTCTAAAATTGTCCTATTAAGGTTTTGTTTTTGTATAAAAACACTTCATAAAAAATATTATGATCATTAGAATTTATCTTAAATTATTTTTCTGTTTCCATTTGACAACAGCTTTTCATTTCAATGAATTTTATGCATAAAACATGAAAACAAGTTGTTTCTTATAAGTCTTCCAATCTTTTATCAATGAACCCAAATAATATATTGTTATCAGTTTTATAATAAAATAATATTTAATTGTGCTTGAACTCAGAAATAATGTTGAAAATGTGATGCCCCCAAATTTGGTTGCTATGCGTAACGTTATATCAAGACACCTTAGAAAAAGGACAATAAATAGTGTTTTCCCATTATTGCTCCCCCAAAAAGCGCAACAGTTTCCTGTAATAAAATACCATAATATCATTTTTTAAAAATAAAAATGGGTTAGCTTTTGCTTTTAAAAAGAAAAAATAATGCACAAAAATATTATTGGTGTAATTTTATCAAGAAATGGTGTGCATTTTAATTTTCAAAGCAGCAGCATCTTCGTAAACATGGCATACTACAATAAAAATGTTCATTTTATACGTACTTTTCATAGGTCAAATTCCTTAGGAAATTTACCTTACGATTAATTTTTTTTGAAAAAAAATAATCCCTAGCAACCAAAATTATTGCTTTTGGCAACCAAAGTTATGGCTTGGCAATCCTTTCTTTTAACCATCTAATTACTTCGTTTGAGGAAAGATATCCACAATGAATTTATTTATTTATCCATGACTTAATTATGAACATGGATGCCTCAGAAAACTATAATGACATCTAAGGCAACATGCATAGGCAACAATATTTACAAGTAAGTGACTGCGAGGACAAGTTTATTGAGACGAAATTTTTCCAGCGTGAAAAAATTGTAAACTCTTAAAAAATGAATTGAAAAATTAAGTAAGAAGAAAAATAAGCAAAGTAAATGTGACTTAGTCACTACAAGACACAGTTCCGCAGGGGTTTCGACATTCACCTATATAAAACTTTCGCAAATTGCGGAATTGGAAATATCTTAATTTGTCGAGTTAAGAATTTGGGAAACTAGCAAAAAATTGAGAGTTAAATTTTTTTTCCGGGAAAACCCTTATTCCTTTTTCGGTTTGTCTATTAACTTTTTTTTAGAAACATTTTTAAATGCCTGAATTTAATTAATATGACGCTGTACAAAGTTCTGTTATAAAGTTTAAAAAATTGGAACACATTTTAGGCTTCTTTTTCAAGTTGTTTAATCAAGTTTACGGGTCTGTATTTTGTGTCATATTCAGATTTAAAAAAATTCAAACACATTGATGGCGTCTTGAAATTTAGATATTTATATTGCGAGTAGTCTTTGGAAATTGCGAGTTCAAATTATGAGTACAGCAATAATTGCGAGTTGCCAAAATTGGAGTTTCTATCCCTGATACCCCATTCAGCATACAACATGACAGTGTTATATAATTCATCATGCAGAAGGTCCCCTTTTCTACATTTTTTTTATGCCCCCGGAAACTTTGATTAATATTTATTGTTGGCGGCCGCCATTCTAGAACAAGGGGACGTTATTGGCTATTTACGTCGATATTTTTTTTAATTTTCAACTTTTCATAATAAGCTGAATTACTTATTTCATTTCACATTATTAGACGTAATCCTAATCCTACCTGCAAGAAAATGACGTAATGTTTTTATTATGACTCGTTTGGAGGTGCGTCAAAGTTTGGGATTGTTTCGCGGAAATCTGTTGATTTTGAAGCCAAAATATAAGATAAACTTTAGCAAAATAAATACTTTTGCGGGCAACAACCAGATATATATTTTTACAGGTTTGAATATCCTTTGTATCTTTCTTCAATTATCCCAATTATCGTGTTGGTTTGTTTGGCTGCAAACAATATGAATTTTTGGAAAAGTGTGAATTACGGAAATCGGCAGTTTTCAGTATGAATTTTATGCCGCTTATAATTATCCTCCCAGGAAATGAAATTTGCTGTTGATGAAAAGTTTGCGACATTTTGAAAAAAAAATCTTTTTACTATTTCATCAGTCGTTTAATTATCAAATCTCACAGCAGAGGGACTTGCGTTCATCATTGTTCGTATCGTCATTTTATTGGATTAAAAATTATAAGGCCTACTACAAATATATTTAAATTAGTTCGCGTCCGGGTTACTAGTTATCCCGCTCATTCTTGGTAATTTCGCACACAACAACACGGCTCAACTAATTTCGATTTATTAATAAAATCGTAAAACCACAACTTACTCTGGTTATCTTTTAAAAGCTTTTGATAGTGTATTAGATCGTTAATCATTGTATAATATTAGGGGAAAATATTATGGAGGAAAACTGAATCCAGTCGTCACAGACAGCTAGCGGTTCTTTTGCCAATCTCGAGTTTTATTTCATTCTTCGTCAAAGAAATATCATCTTAGGAGCTGCACCTTTCGGTAAGAATATTATTTAAACTTGTCATGATTAGTTTTGAAATAGTACTTACAGGCAGAGAGGCGAAAAGGACGATTTGGAAGGTGGGGGGGGGGGCAAACTTAAAAAAAGCTCACAGAAAGTGGGGGGGGCGGGCCGGTCCAACTTTCAAACTTTTGCGACAAGCGCCAAAAAAAAAAATCTTTCGAATACTGAAAGGGGGGATGTACCCCCCCCGCCCCCCCGGTCCTACGCCCATGCAGCATATAGGAGAAAATATTAATCCTATTATAGATTTTTACACGTGTTTCGTAAGTAAACCTTTTCTGGGATATTGCGAGCTAATTTGAATTTTGTACAAAAAAAAAAAAAATAATAAAAAAACCAAAAAATTCTATCAGACGCGCGCAATAAAAAAGTCACCAATTAAGCGATTGCCTAATCAGGAATACATATAGGCCTACATGAGCTCCGTTTTCGTCATTGGCATGTATTGAGAGAGAGAGAGAGAGAGAGAGAAAGAGAGAGAGAAGAGAGAGAGAGCAGAATGAGAAGAGAGAGAGAAGAGGAGAGAGAGAGAGAGAGAGAGCATTTTTTAAAAGATATGTTTTATTGAGAATTTGAGGGATTGAATATCGTCTAACGTTCATTACGGTGTTCCGAAAAAAGCGACGTCATAGACTGCGCAAAGTTAAACAATGCGAAATTTTAAGCGTTATTTTTGCAAAATTAGGAAATCCGTACATTTGTGGCATATATTATATATGACTGGAACAAGAAAATTGTCACGTTTTACCTTGCTAAGATTAGGGTTTGTTTTTAAAGCGCGGCCGATTTTAGCCGAATACCGTCCCTTGCTCTTAAACAAACTGCGGCCGCCACTTATATTATTAATCTGGCAAGCTGCCAGATAAAATTTAAGTGGCGGCCACCACTTATTTTATGCGCGGCCACCACTTAAATTTAACTGGCGGCTGCTAGTTATTCTCCTCTCTCTGTAAAATAGGAGAGGCAGTTCTAATGTTGTCCGTTTGCCCTCTCATGCCAACAGTTAAAACATATTTGTTCAAATAATTAAAGATTGGAAATGTACAATGGTTGTAATTGTTAATCATGTATCGACATGGTATGTGTACAAATAGCTGATACGTCTTAAATTTATGCAGTAATATAATTAGTGTTAATTTCAGCAGAGCGTGACTTTCTACATTGAAAGCTTTTACAGATTGATATTTCTTTTGTTGGAAAAAACTTACTGTAATTATTCGAATGTGCAATATAATGGCATCGTTAATTGTCAGAATGAGCGGTATTGAGTGCCGTTAATTAATTTAGAGCGCTGTCCGCTAAAAACATTGCTTTGAAATAAAAAAAAAAAACAACAACAAACAACTCATACCCATTCCTCTTCTCAAGCTTTGTTGCATGAAGATGGGTATAACGTACGTCAGTCGCTTACTTGTGGGAAAGGAGGCACCTCAATTTTGTAGGTCTTCTGATATTCTATACATGATTTTTTTTTCCTCTCACAAATGATTAAAAATAAAACATTAATTTCCTTGAGAGGGTATTTTAACAAATCCCAGGACAAATTCAAGTCCATGGCAAGCGCAGCGTACACAACTCTCTCTCTTTTCCTCTTCTCTCCTCTCTCCTTCTCTCCTCTCTCCTCTCTCTCTCTCTTCTCTTCTCTCTCACGGAATTTCGTAAAAACAAAAACGTGCCGGTCACCGGCGCCCAAGAAAAGTTGTATCCCAGAGTTTAACATTAACTTTTTCCCTTAAAAAGATATTCTTTAATCCTTACCAATTAGCTAACTTTCTAGCGTTAAATAGTTTCTAACATAGCTTTGTTTATTTTAGCACATGAAGAGGGCTTCAAAGTAGACTACACATATGCTATTTAGAAGTGCAGTATGTGTGTGGTGCTGTGATGAGTATTCATTTCAAATTTTAAGAAATGGCCGTTTCATAATAATTTATTTATTTACATTTCCTACAATTTTACGTTCTACCCGCTGTGCCAACTTAATTTTCTGAAATCTTTAGGTGAGGGGGGGGGGGGGGTTGCAGTCTTATTTGCTATTCAAAATTAATTATTACTTCGCTACTTGAAATTACATGTATTACAGTCATTACTACATGTAGCTTTCAAACTTACTTTCTTCTCATTCACTTTCTGTTTGAAAAATGAGTGACTTTGGGCATTTATATGCGTGTGAATTTCATTGTGGTATAAATTAAAAATTTAAGCACCTTTCATTACGCTTATAGCCTCCATTAATGGAGGAAGATGTTTTTGTTGTTTTTGTTTTTTTTTTTTAATTATGCAGAATTGAAAGCGGTAAGTACATGTCCACTTGTGGAAAATATTTTAAATTTAACCAAAGTTTACTATAGTTCTAACATAGCTGCAATAATGTAGCCTCTCCGATTTTTTTTTTATTCTGACCCCCCCCCCCCCCGAAGGGGAAAAAAAAGGGCGAAGAGGGCTACATTATTCAGCTCAATTTACATTGTTAAAGAATGGAATTCGCCAATGTTCTCCGTTTGGCGTGGCATTTGTGACGTTCACAATCAATCAACATTATCATGGCCGTTATATCAATTGTGAAACGTCACAAGATTTCAGAGTTGGCCGCAATAACTTGGACAAAATTCTTCAGTCCCATACACTCTGGTATGTTTTTACAAGTCCAATTATACTTTGAAAAAACTACCCATTTTTATTAGACATTTTTTTATACAATACGAGGGTTGTCCCAAGAAAAAACGCGAACTTTTAGATTATTTCATAAACTACGTACCTCACCAAACTTTACTAAATTGCCTGTTGTTAATGAATTGATATAATCGTAATTTTACAAAAATCTTAAGGTTTGGTCACAAACAAATATGAAAAACGGCATTTAAAAGGTGCTTAAATATCAGTAATCGGCGCACCGATTTTTTTGCACGTTTCGAAAAGGCGCACTTCGCGTTAAAATTGTGCTCTATATTTTTATTTTTTTACCAAACATATATTTTTAAATATAATTATATCAATAAAAGCGTTATGGGTTCTAACAAACATGTCAGTATTAAAATTATATAAATAACGGTCATTAATAACAATTTATACGTATACGTACAACACCTTCTGTTTTAGAATTTTTCAAAACTGGCAAGTTCGGATGGATTAATGCGCGGGCGCACCAATTGTAATTCAATAACTGTGTTGGAGCGAGTTTTGGTCCCTATTCAAACTAAAAGAGAGATGGAAACAATAGAACGACACAAGCATGTGTTCTTGGACATTGGTAACGTTTAAGGCATGGTTTGGAGTTGGTAAGATCCTATGGAAGAGGTGCGTGTAGACTGACAAAAAAGAGGACGAAAAAACTTTAAAAGTAACGTGATGGACGTCATACTAGATTTGCTTCTTTCCTTGCCATTTTAAAAAAATCATTTGTTGAGGAAAAAGAGGTTTTTACGTGACTGAAATTTGCCGCGAAGTATCACAATTTACACATCTCTTTGCTCAGAGAAATGTTTTAATGCATTGGGTGAAGCGATATTAGAAATTGTTTGTCACATAGTGGACGTATTTTTTGAGAAGGAATAAATATTGACGTTAACAGACATAACGAAATTTACGGTTTTGACCGTCGTCAGTTGCGCCGGGCAGCTATTATGTAAGCACTGGTTTTAAAGTGTTGATAAAAATGTTATTTACAGACTAAATGCATTTTTTAAAATGTCCAGGGCGATATTCAAGAAATGATCATTTTGTGGTACTAATAATAAGAATTACTAGAAGTTAACAAAAAAAATATATGAAATGTCGCGTTTTCTGGGACAACCCTTCGTTAACATTGTATATGCTTTTTTACAGATTATGTCAACTTTTATAAAAAATAGTGTGCGTTTTTAGCAAAAAAAAAAGGCCTACTGATTATGCATTTTCGCAATTTCTAGCCTTTATATGAGATAAAAATTAGATTTTGTGAACAATCAGTTGGTCAATGAGCTAAAATATATTTTTTATATTTCACTATAAAATTCAATCATTTTACAATGGAATAAATGAAGCTGCCAATTATTTTTTTAAATAAGAGTTTTCAATAAATATATAACTAATGGACCGTGGAGTAAGTCATTATGATATGATCATGTTACCATGGAACACAGAAATGAAAAAATTGAATTAACCTTTATTTCACTATTTGAACAGCATATTTCTATAAAATTGGACTTACTATTCATACAAAATTGCTTCTTTTTTGGAAATTCCAAATCTTTAAGGAAAAGCTCAATGCTTGGTTGACACAGCCTCTTTAACAGAATGAGTTGCGAAGACTATAGAATCCTTCATTAGTACCGAGTGTGGGATAGGAAATTCCAACGACGGGGACAAGATTCGCAGTCTAGGACGAGGCTTTTGACCGAGTCCTAGACAGCGAATCTTGTTCCCCGAGGTGGAATTTCCCATCCACACGAGTCCAATGATGAAGGATTATTTTTTCTCACATTTATTCCCAACTGATTAGTGTGTAAAACGGGAGCTTGGAAATTTACAACTATCAATTATCTTTATTTTTAAACTTTTAAAACAAAAACTAATAAGGACAGGCAGAAAAGCATACCCGGAAAATGTTACACTGTAAGTGTAAACTAAAAAACTTCCAAAGACTGTCGTCGAAAGCTTATATCAAATTTGAAATTTTAAACGAAACAATATAAAAAGTTTTTGCCATTCACGTTGTAACGTAAATGATAGGAAATATATTGACGTTCACAATGAAATAACGTCGCAGCAGTGTGAGATCGAAAAATCTTCACATGGCTGTCTCCACATGGGTAAAAGCGTCTCACACTGGTGAAAAATGTAGAAAAGGTGATTCTACCTTACACATGAAAAAATTCGAAGTTCAGAGGCTATAAAACTCCTGTGCTTATATTCTGAACAGCCTCCTTCTTTCCACATACACATCTGCATGTTGTGATCTTTGAGTGTACCGAGTTTCATTGAACTTAGGAGAAGTTGTGAAGATAATATGATACTACCTTACACATAACAAAATCCAAGGGCCATAATTCCTGTAATAAAATTTGAACAGGCTCCCCCTTCCCACATCTACATGTTATGATCTGTACCAAGTTTCAATGAAATTCTCCAAAGGATTCAAGAGGAGTTGCAAATATACGATGGTACTACCTTACACATAACAAAGCCTTCAGGGTCACCTGAGTATCGTAGCCCAAGCCTCCATACACTGTATATAGTCTATCATCTTTCAAAAAGTGCATGATTCATATTCAAGCACACAAGAAAATGGAAGTTTGAAGCATCAAGATCATTTTAACGTTCCTTACCCCAAAATCCATGAATCTCAAAATCTAGGTAGAGTGCTTCATGGACATATATAATCAAACATTTTCTTTTTCTCAAATACATGTGGACGTAGAGAAAAGGATTTAGTAAGTCATACTTGTATTACATGCTTGCTACATACAGAGTTGTCGAAATTTTCTAATCATTGTCAGACATTTGGTCTGACAGACTTGAAGGATTTGTCAGACCGGAAAAAGTTTTATCAGACCAGACGCATGTACCTTATATTGAACACAAAGAAAATATACAACACCATCATAATGCCTTTAATTGTTTTTTTTTTAACAGTATTCCATCTCATACTCATACACAAAACTTCTGATAAGCCTTTCATTCTCGCTATCTGACTGTTCATTTTCACTCTCACTTTCATCCTCATTCATTTCACTCTCTGGCTCTGAGTCGTCGACATGACCAACTTCCACTATCTCACTCTCGGTCAAT
>CAJDSM010003261.1:0-10497 GCA_903981925.1 Ostrea lurida
GGATAAAGTTCCTGTTGTAGTTGCAGAGATGCTGATTTGCCGAAATCCTAGTGGATTTCAGAAGTTGTGCAGTTTCTCCAGGAAGATAGTGGCTTGGAGCACCAATGAAGAAGAAATAAGGATTAGAAGAAAGCTCAGCATAGGTGGCGAAAGGATGAGGAAGTCAGATCTCAGGGTGATCCGGAATAAGCAGAGGTCTGTCGTTTTCAGACACATCGATCCCTGGGGAAGTTACATCAGTGACCTCGGAGCAAGTCCTGGTCCTGGCAGTTGAAGGCATACTAAGGTCCAGAGGCACAGACACAGGCTGAACGGGCTCCTTGGGGACACTGACTTCGAGTATTTCCACAGGAATTAGAGCTGGAGAATCGCTAGACACATAGCCAGGTGTATACACCCTCTGCGGAGTGGTCATTGGGTTTCCCTGGTCAGAAATGGAGGTGGTGTGATCCTGGAATGACAGCAACTCGGGAAAAGACAGGCTCGAAAAATCCCATTCGGATTGATCTAAAATGGGTCCTCCTGAGGTAATGAGGGAGCAGACGAGATGTCAGAGTACACGGGGGAGGAGGGTCCAGCTGCTGGTCTCACAGTTGTGTCAGGTAAGTTGACTTCAGGTTTGGTTGGTTGAGAAACGGGTCGGTAATGGGCACTCTCCTGGTGTCTTTTTAATTGGTACAATATGGTTTTAGGAATCGAGTAACGACAGTCGGGGCAGAACACATGGTCACCATGGACATTCCTCACATGCCTGGACAGTTTAGGTCTTGTATGGAATCTCCTTCCACACTCATCACATTGGTGCATGGGAGAAGAAATGGCCATGTAAGAATTTCCAAAATATCTGTGAACACTAAATTAAAAGAAAATTAAATTAAAAAAAATACGTTCAATACAAGGTGATACTTAAGGTATTTTTTAACTTTAAAAAGCGATTATTAATCAATTTGTGTATTTGGCGTTCCCTGGCACGGTTTTTTGTCCGCTGGGTGGAACAAACCATTTTTCTCATTTCCCCCAATAATGGTTCAATCTTTCACCGTGAACAATTCTAGATTTTGACGTTGAAGGATAATTTTATTTTCATATATCAGGTCTGATAACTCCTGGTTTATGGTGTAGGGTCCCTCCCATTTACATGTAATTTTGAGGATCTCCCTTTAATATTTGCAGGGTTAAAAAGTAAAAACACCATCCCCTTAAAAAATGTCTGGTCATTAGTCTCAAGTCATAATATCTCATTTGACGTCACTCGCTTTTACTAAATTCTCTACGAAGCACCTTTCATGGCACAAATTTTCCACAATTTCGTCAGAAGATCTTGAACATAATCAGACACTATTTTCAGGTCTTGGGTTCTTCCATATAACAAATCAACAAGCAAAGGGGGTTCACGTCCACACATCATAAATGAGGGATATTCTCTAGTGCTCTCTTGAATTGATGACCTATATGCTAGCATTACAAATGGTAATTTCCTATCCCAGTCTCTCTGACTTTTACTGATTGCTTTGCTAAGCATATCAATAATTGTCCTGTTCATTTGTTCCACTAGTCCATCACTTTGAGGATGATAAGGGGAAGTTCTAGTTTGGTCAATTCCAAGGATTTTACATAGTTCTCTGAATATATTAGACTGGAATTGTCTCCCCTGATCAGAAGATCAGAATGTATCTGTAATGGTAACCCAGACTGACAAAATAGAAATCCAATCAGGAAATTGGCCTAACATACGCTACTAGCCTCTTGCGTCCTATTCTTCAAGGTGCAGGCCTATCTGCAACAAATCTCTCCGTAAAAATAATCGGTAATGACCAAAATGTACTCTTTGCTGTCCTTTCTGGCGGTTGAGGCAATGGACCCGGTAAATATCGAGTACGCTCCTTCTTCTAAGGGAGCACCAACAGTGTATTGGGCCCATAGCTCTTCCAATTTGGTCGCGGAAGGGGCTTATGCTGTGACCACCATTTTGCCTCTTTTGTCCTATCCATCTTTTGTGTATGAGATATTTATAATCCTGTGCACCAGTAGAAAGTCGGATTTTGTGTAGGGCTTGGTATTTTACCCAAGTTGACCTGAAAGCAAAGAGTCATGTATAATGCTGAGGATTTTCATTGCCCGCTCTCTCGCGCAACCAAAAGTTGAAGTCCGGTCAGAATTTTTATCTATAGATCCACCCAGGCGTGCGGGTGTGGAAACTCCTCTACGAATTCAATTCTCTTTCCATTGCCTGGACCAAATTATGATTTAACACTTGGAGACAAGTGAGAAATTTCTGGCCACTTAGGAGATTCATCTTTTGCTATTTTCTTTCAGGAAGAAGAGATGTTTAAGAACAGGGCTTCTTGTTCTGGGCTAGAGAGAGTTTCACTCGTTTTGGACTTATGATTGGAACCATGACAAGGTACTATATTCTTTGCTCAGGTACTGGGCTAGGTTCTATCGGCATGAACATTATATGGTTTTGTCTTCTGAGCATCAGTGTGCAAGTGCGGATATGAGATACAGACTAAGAAGTTTTGGGTTGACGCGATGGTACAACAGATTACAAGGTGGGAATCAGAGGTCTTTATTTCTTCCTGGATATCCTAGATACCGAATTCTACAAGAGATGAACAGGATCTACGAGACAACCATCGGGAGCATTAGTATGCTCGCTTTTCCAGGGCGGCCCCATGACGGATTTTTCAACAATTGTAATGTGTCAAGAACTTGGATCCACCTAGCAGTCTGTACGCTTCAGGAATTTTTGTGGAGAAACGCCGAAGCCACGCCTGAAGAGCCACCAGTGGTCTGTTCTAAACTAGAAGATTTTGTACCAAAACCATAGTAGTGAAAATGCCTTGATAGCCTCACAACTGCCATTAAGAGCGTGGCTTTTTTCGTGGATTCAAATATCATTATGCGATAATAAGACAGCAACCTACTGAAAATAATAAAGACAAAGACACGCTCTCTCCATCTTCATGACCTGGAGACATTAAACGGCGCCGAGGCCTGTAGACCGACTCAGCATAAACGGGCGTGTCGAGTTATAAATGATTTTCGCGCTGTCTGGGGTGAGGACATGATTAGGTTTTGTCATATAAAGCCCACGCAATTTAATTACAGACCTGAAAAGCATGTCACATTCCTTTGGTCCTCAAACGTGCTGTTATTCTCTGATCAGTCCTTGTGTAGGACTGTTCTGCCAATATAGCAAATCCTGATAAACACGACATAAATGAAATTTTTCCTAGAAACTTCTTAGCGTCTTTAACATTGGAGGGTGTGGGCCAGTCTTTAATTTCTTTATACACATATCTTACTTGGACATGTTCTTGTGATCATATTTGATGATTACTTGATCATTTTTCTGATTCTTTGGACCTATGGATCGTCTTTGTGAGTGTCTAAACGTATAAGATCAAGCTGCGACTAAGATAGCCCCAAAGAAATGCAATTTGTTTCAGAGGAGAGGAAAGCTCGATAAATTTTTAGAGACATGTAGTGTCTCAAAACGGTCGCAATAAAATACAAATGGCTCAACACCGCTCTCGTGAGACACTACCATTGTCCTACAAAATTTTTCACCTTTCTCTCGAAACAAATGCAATTTGCTGTTCGGAGCCTGGCCATATCTGTAAGGTCTCAGCTTTCTGACTTATACGTTCTCATAATGTCACATCACTGTAAGACGATCCAATATGCGGTTCTCAAAGGGAATCCGCAAAAATGAAATGACTCCATCAATATAAACAGAGACATGTCTTGTTTCCCACTGGAGTCCAGCCAAAACACTCCCCATAAGACGTCTCAAAGGTTGGGGATTTATTACAAGACCGAAAAGGTATTCTCCTAAACTCATAAGAGTTCCGCATATATGGTTACAACGAGCTGTATTTTCTCCTGCATCAGACGGTTCCATTGTGTTTTACCTGCCAGAAACCACTGACTGCTAAATCAAGAACAGAAAACCAGGCGAGGATCCGCGTAAAACGTCAAGGGAGTTCTTTGATTTGATTCTGGACAGAGGATAAGAGTCTTTTATTTTGATTTCGTTGACTTAACGGTAATCTACACAGAATCTTATAGAGCAGTCAAATTTGCGCACAATGACAATAGGGGATGCCCTAGGAGATTTAGAGAGTTTAATAACGCCCACATCTAACATCCGTTTCAATTCTTTTGAAACTTCCTCTTTCTGGTATATAGGTATTCGTCTCGGCGCTTGTTTTATGGGACGGGCTTGGCCCGTATTTATTTTGTGTATCTCCCAAATCGTCTTTAGAGGTTGCAAACACACTTTAACATTGCCGCAAAAGATTGCAGACTTTCGTCGATTCTACATTATTCACTAAGACTGCTTTTACAAGCATCAAGAACAGCTTTGATATGGTCAGGAACAAATACACATTCCTGTGATACCTTTAAAAGGTCAAGGATATTCAAAGTATGGGCATCTATTTCATCATAAGATTGATTTTGAAAAGACACTATACACTACTGTCAAGAACTATCTCGCATTCTGTTGTAACCGTATTTTTGTAAACGGTTTGGGGAGAATCGGAAACATTGACCACACGCACAGGTATTTCACGTTTATCAGGATCAAAAACACTTTCCACACTAAAATTCCCTTCTTCGACACTGATGGACAAACATACCGATATCTAACCACAGTCGTTTTTCCGAATAGCTGATCACCCACAATTTTTGCTGGAATTATCGTTTCGCTAGACTGCGGGATAAGTACATTTACGTTTTGACTCAAAATAGTATAACCAAGGTCTCATCACTATTAACTAAATTATAAAAAGTCTTATTGGTATATTTTAATAATTTCTGTGCATTTTCAACACAGAGTATCTTTTGTTCATAGCTAGGCAAATGAGGTATCCACTTAGCGTTTATCTAATTCTAAGTTTTAATATTTTTTTCAAATTACCATGAACATGTGCTAACGACAATTTGTCACCCGAGCCAATCGCCTCACGGTATATCTTGCGTCTTTCTGTAAGATTTTTGCGATGTTGTTATTGGTTGTAACTGTTGCTAGGCGACCGTGGCAATCAGCATCTTTGAGATATTCGTAACCTGTTTTAAACTTAGCAACCCATTAACGCTATAGATGAAGTGTGTACCGGTACAGTATGAAGTCCGTTAACGCTATAAACAGACCTATGAGACATAGCTATCACAGGCATCACGATGAGAATATCTACAGGTTTAATGTCAAGGAAGGACCTACTTTTAATTAATGTCGGCCATAATTTCGAGTGCATTGTTTGCTCTTGAGTCTAGTGTAATGAATACGCTATAAAGCAATGTACACTGTAGCTATGTCAGAGAAATTGTGAACATGAAATTTTCTTTCGCTACGTTTCAGTGATCGTGTCAATGTGGTTATAATTACCCGATTTTCACGCAGCGAAGGTGAAATAGCATTCTTCTGGGAACACTCCTCTTAGAGGTAGATCTTACATCGTCATATAATGGCTGACTTCCTTTTGAAATATGGATTGAAAATATCTATCAGGGTTATATATCAATTCATTTCAAAATTAAATGCCTAGCCGACTAGCTCAGTAAGTTAGCATGTTGCCTTCTGTGTTGCCAGATCCCGGGTTTCGAAAACAGCAGGCGTTTTTAAATTTTTTTTCAAATTGCTTTTCTTTAAACTGCATTTTTTGACGAAATTGAGTAAATTTGAAACTTTTTATTTTCAAAATATTGTTTAACATATCCTCTATTTTTCATCCACGTAATTTCTCTGGTGGTAGCATTCGAGTTAAAGCCACTATCCCCAGTTTCCGTATGTATACATGTATAGCACTCTATTTGATTATATCTAAATGTACATATGAAGTTCAATATAAGAGTAGCTGTCAGTCAGATTTATAGGTTCAGCCAAAAGGCCAATACAGTCTAGACTGTTTCATTGATTGTCAAGATTGTTAAGAATTTTTCCACTGAAATTTATTTCATTTATTGATATTGCCCCATGTTTTGTGTTCTGACAGCTTGCTTGTATATGATCAGTTTTTTCTATCGAGACAAGTGACGTTTAAAGTCAGCATTTTGCAAATTCTATGTTCGTTATAACGATCTAGTGTACCACTACACCCTGCCATTGGGTCATGCTGTCTGACAAGTTTCATACCAATTGTTGGTCGATCTTTATTCACGGATTTTGACTACAAATTACACCGTTTACCTGATCAAGATATAGGGCTCAAGGTGGGTGTAAACGGTCGACAAGGAATGCTTACTCCTTCTAGACACCGGATCCTACCCCTGGTATATCCAGAGGTCTGTGTTTGCCCAACTCTTTATTTGTATTCCAGATATGATTTTGAAATTGATCACTGGTCGATATTTTCACCTTTTCACTATTCATTGCAAGATTGTTTTCCAAAGTTAATCCCAGGAAACGACTATCTTGGATAATGAGAATATTTATAAAGATAGCATCTTGCATGCAGCCATTTTTACTAGTAGTTCTATGATGAACTTTTTTTTTTACCATTAACGTACTCCACTTTCACTCTGGAATATCGTAGGAATCTGGGTTAAAATAGGTCCTCAGTGCTCCTTGCTTGTCGTAATTAAGAGGCGATTAAATGGGGCGGTCCTTCAGATGAGACCGTAGCCCTGTGTCACAGCAGGTGGGACACGATTAAGATCTCTCCCTGCTTAAAGGCCGAAGGCGACAAGCATAGACCTAAATTTTGCTGTCCTTCACAGGCGAAGGTGACGCCTCCATATGAGTGAAAAATTCTCAAGCGGGACGTAAAACAGCATACAACTAACCAACCCTAGTTCTGGGAGTCACATGTTTGAAAATAAGGGATGGGAATAAATACTAGCTTTACACAATATGAAGTAAGTCAGGGCAGTTTACACATTACAACCACACACATGCTCGCACGTGCACACACACACGCACGCACGCGCGCATACGTCTGAACCAAACGGAATTTTATCAAATCAAGTGATGCCAGGAAGGAAAAAAAAAAAACAACAACAAAAAAAACACTAATGTACATTTATTTTCAAGTGCTACATTTTAATATATATAGATAATTCCAGTGCTGCCAAGGACACACAAAATCTTCCTCATTGGATAAAGAGCATCATCAGGGCGGTAACTAGAACAGCGAACAGTCCTGTCTCACAATTCGCTCCCTGAAACATAAATCTTGACAATATCAAGTTTACAGTCTCTCAATGTTACGTAATTCTTCATGTACGATATACATCTAACCATTCAAATGCATCTCATCCACGCAGAAGGTTCACGAGAGTTTTTTTGTCTGGCGTCCGTTTATCGTTCGTAAATATTTTATTTTTTGACTTCTTCTCAGAAACCAATTCTAACCAAACTTAAATAGAAATGTTCTATACTATCTCTTATATATATAAAAAGGGGCCCTAGATAAACTAGAAAACTACCGCCCAATCAGCCTTACAAACATTGACTACAAAATCATAGCCTTTGTCTTTGCTAGAAGACTGCAGAAAATTATGGATAATATAATAAATGAAAATCAGACAGCCTTCATCAAAGGCAGATTTACAGGTAACAATGCTAGGCTCATATTAGACATTTTAGAATACTACGAGGATAACAATAAGGAAGGTATCTTACTTTTCGCAGATTTTCATAAAGCTTTTTACCCAGTGGAATGGAATTACTCCACAAATGTATAATTTTGGTCCGAACTTAATTAGATGGATAAAAATATTATACACAAATCCATATTTTTATGTCAAAAATAATGGATGGTTATCCAAAAAATGTGAAATGAATCGTGGAATACGACAAGGATGCCCCGTATCAGCACTACTTTTTTCTTTTTGTTATGGAGATACAGTGCCTGCAAGGATATTGGAGGCTTCAACCTACACTCTTTAGAAAAGAAATCAAATGTATTCATTTGCGGATGAAGATGACAGAAAAGAAAAAAAAATTACAGTAACAACTTGTATGTTTTTGTAACGGATATTCAAGTTAGGTAGAAGCTTGCTAACAATTAGGCAAAAATATGTAATTGTGTGTACCCAATAATGTTCAGTGTAAACAAAGCAAAGAACTGCAGTTAATGAAGTACACATCTGAAAAAATCATATCGTGTAAATTGAACTATGAAGTCAGATATGAAGTCAGGTGTGAAGTAAAACCTGAAGTCAGATCTGACAAAACATATCCATCGTGTAAATAGGCCCTTTAGACGTGAAAATAGGTAGTGATTGCTCCTTCGCCAAGAGCTCGGCATTTAGAGATGAGAATCACGGGTCTTTCGGATAAGACCTTAAAAACGGAGGTCCCGTGTCGCAGCATGTGTGGCACGCAAAAGAACCCTCACTGCTAAAAGCCATGAGTGCTAAGCATAGGTCTAAATTTGCAGCCCTTCACCGGAAATAGTGACGTCTCAATATGAGTGAAATATTATCGACAGGACGAAAAACAACAAATAATCAATCAATCAATCGGACCTACTCCAATTACATCCGAGGTTTGTATGGAGCGTAGTGGAGTCACTAGGAAGTCCGCGCATGGCTCGTACATCGCACACATTCTCTCACCAGAGGGCGTTGTACGTTTTCTCTCCAACAAGTGAAGCTTGCGTAACGCGCCCTCTGGTGAGAGATTGCCTCACACACTGACCTCGGATGTGATCGGATTTTGCCATATTGGATTTTGAAATTCAGGTGTTCAAATCATCGCGGCTTCAATAATGCGACAGTTATATCAGCATGAAGCGGTTGCAAATAACTTGCAGTTATTCCGAGTGAATACCAAGTCCATTTTTTCTAAACTGCAGCAATGTGAGAAGGTCGTCTGTAGCCGAAGGAAGAGTCGAAGCGGAGTGGAAGAGAAAAGCTTCCGGCAAAATGTATCAAATCGATGCATATCCCTACACCAATTACATCCGAGGTTTGTATGGAGCGTAGGGGAGTTAGCCGAGGATTGCCGATTGGGTTTCGGCCATACCACTCGGATAACCTCGGAATATTCGTACCTCATATTAACGTAAACTGGTCCCCCGTTGATTGGTGAAATAACGATACAGCCCGAATCCTGGCTGTCAAAAATTGGCGCTTACCTGTTGTACTTGAGCAATCGACTGGTACCGAGAGAAGCGATAGCACAACAGGGTACCAGTTGGTTCCAGGGCTGTGTTCAAGATCGTAGCGGCTACGTAGTGGCTCGGTAAAGGGCGGCCTTTTTTTTTTTTTACCGAATTGGTCCGCCCTTTGGGGAAAACGGCATGCAGGCTAGCCCTGACGTTAGCGATAAACTAAGCGTTTTTCTAAGTTGCGTTTCAAGATAGGACCTAGACTTCTAGAGACTAGCGGCTTAGCGCTGCCGCTAGGCTAGAAATCTAGGTAGGTGATGAGCACGCAACTGTATAGCCAACAATCTTTGTTTTATCGCTACGTCAGGCTAGCCTAGATGCCGTTCAAAGATCGTAGCGCTACCGAGCCTACGTAGCCGCTACGACATTCTTGACGCTTTATGCCCAGGGCTGCGTTCACAAATCGTAGCGGCTAGCCTAAAGCCGCTAGGCTAGAAAATCTAGGTATTTTGAACGTACTGTATGAATCAACGCGTGTTAGTCGCTACTCAAGGGCTAAGCCTAGCATGCCGTTTTTCAAGGATCGTGCGGTGACCGAGCTCCGTAGGCTGCTACGATCTTGAACGCAGTCCAGGGCGGCGTTCCATTCGGCGAACCTCGACTGATTCTGGAACCTACATCATAATAATATTATGAGGTACGAATATTCCGAGGTTGGCCGAGTGGGCTGCGTTCAACATCGTAGCGGCTACGTACGTAGGGCTCGGTAGCGCTTCAATCTTTGAACGGCATGCTAGGCTAGCCCTATACGTAAGGATATCAAGTTTTAATTCATACAATGTGTTCAAGATACATGTACCTAGATTTCTAGCCTAGCGGCTAGGCTAGCCGCTACGATCTTGAACGCAGCCCTGAGATGTAGGTTCCGGAATCAGCCGAGGTTGGCCGAATGCGGTCGTACTACATTTACCGCTTACCTATCCGGATGAATATATAAATAATTAATTTCTTAAACACCACCAAACGTTGCGAAATTTGTTTGCCATTCTGAAACTATATTCCAAGTTTCAAATGAATCCTGCATTGCAAACAATATACTTACATTTCCGGTGGTAGTGGTCATGTTGGCACTAGGATCAGTAGTTGAACTATGCGCCATTACTGGAATTTGAAAATTACATCGATACGTCTTGTGATTAATTTAACACTTATCCTGTTTTCAATGAAAAAAAGAATGTGAATAATAGTGTGCTTTAATGCAGAAACTTACCCACGGACAATAAGGAAATAACTAAAAGGAAGACGACCTGCCGCCACATCATGGACATCTTTAATCAGCACTGGAAATACACCTATAAAATACACCTATATTTATCACTACAGCTCGTTATAAACATGGAAGTACCCCCCTACCCCCTCCCCTTTCCTTCCTCAT
>CAJDSM010003262.1:7332-17719 GCA_903981925.1 Ostrea lurida
CTAATTTTGTGTCATTGATTAAAAAATCAAACACGGGGATACACTGGATATAAATCTTTCCAGGGAGTAACACATATATATGGTAAAAGGTATCTATAGAGAACGGTCATCCCGGTCACAAGAGGGGATGAATCCACTTGGTTCAAGCACCACCGAGAGATCTGTCCAGGAGAACACTGGGTAAAGGGTGCCTATGATGTCAAAGAGGACGCATAGTACAACATCGGTGACTAAATGAAGATCAGACAAAGGTAACAAAAATATCTTGGAATGGAATTCGCTCAAGTAGATGTATAGACAGGGAGCAAATTAGACCTATCCAATGGATGAGAAGACACCTATGATTATCACCATATCACTAACGATCCATCACCCGATGAATAACCTGCGTGACACCTACCCTTATATTTAGAGACTAATGGAAGCGTCTGTCCCAGCGAGTAACAAGCTTCTTCGCGTCATTACATCCCACGTTAACAGTGTGCTCAACTAGAAGAGACAAATTCAGTCATACCACTCGAAAGTTATAGTGCATGACGATAATCATTTAAGTGTCAGAGTAAACAACGTAAACGTCATCAAGACAAAGGCGTCAGGAGACTCACTGGTCGGTTCAAAAGACTTATTCTTAGAGTACCAGAGATACCTCTGAAATTGTCCCGTGAGCGAAGACCGAGGGGATCCAGAAGATCATTACCGAAGATGGGGCGATGAGATATGAGATAGATTACATGCACAACAGTAACTGTACAGCTCCAGAGTACAGGAGAACCATTGGGTTTTTTACAAGAGAACATCGGAAGTGCCTTACTTTGTGGTGCCAATCTAAATTTATTTATCTACCCTTCTGCATGTTACTTTATCCTTTAGAATCAAAAGATCAGTCAGTTATTTGTATCTATGATTTGGTACTAATTGATTGTTGTATTGGTCTGAATGTTGTTTAATCTGGGACCCTCAGTGGAGATCTCCCCTTTGTATCCAGTAGCCAGGTGAAGGGTAGTATAAGTGAGTGAGTTTCAAAATTATGGAGGACTTTTTTTTTTCTGATCAACATTCCTTCCAACGTTTCAAGAGCTGACTGTCAGTGACTATGTTCGAAGATGTTGTTGTGTTTAAAGCAATTACTAATGAAGCTGTTCTTTTGGACATTTTCGGACGAGATGGAAAGGATTCTCGTCCCATGTGCGTGGAATTATAGTATCTAAAAAGAAAATGCAAAACTGGGGTATAAAAAATTGAGGGAGGGGGCGGGCTGAGTTGTTTTGGAACATCATGCTATACTCCCGATATTATGCTGGTGAGAGTGTGATATCCGCTAAAACTTCTGGTGTATATGAATTGTTTTAAAATGCAGCAAGCCTGAATGGTGTGGATCATGTCGGTTTGAGTGATGGAGTGGAGTAAACAATTAAAATATTTGCAAGTGACAGCGTTCAGATGCGTGAGAGATGTGGTCTACGTAGGAATCGAAACAGGAAAAAGAGTCACCATTTGTTGTTATGATTTTTTTAATAAACCTGTATTGTCTGATGTATTGTCATATCAGCATCCTCCATCTATTGTTTCAGTTAGTAGACGTTTTGTTGTTATGGCCTCAATCTTTTTTTTTTTTGGAGGGGCGGGGGGGGGGGTTGGTTATCAGATGTAATTTTTCGACTCCCACATTCACTGGATAACGTCGTGTGTTCAGAAGAGCATCGACGACCAGGTCTTGCATTAGCTAACCAAAAGATGCAATTATTAATGATAAATCATATTGATCTAATATTGCAAATAGTAAGGTAATGGTTACCAAACAACCATGAAGCTTGGACTAGGGTGACCACGAGTGAATTTGGTATGAGGCAACAAGATTCTTTTATCTGTTCGAGGATTGTGAAAACAAATGTGATCTAAAAGTGCCACTAAGTACATAATCTCTAATTTCATGTTACTTAGGATGTTATTGACATAATCGGCTTCTATTTAGTAATGTGGTGTTTGAAGAGGTAGGAGTTTCGTGCCGTCCTTACTTGAAGAGATTCATTATTTTGCAAAGTTACTTTGATATATTAAAATCAATTAAAATTTGTATTATAGTCTGTCCATTTATTAACTACCATGAGAACCAACGCACTAGACACATACAAGTATGAGCAAAGCGTTGATGTCTAATCTAATTAAAGAACTTAAATCTGCCCAGCTCAATCGAGATTGTCGAGGTATTCTGTTTCCGCGTGGAAAATAACTCAAAATCGATTGAGAGTCTGGGAGATTTATTTTAAGTTAGAAATGTGAGCTGTGTCAACATACGGTACTAGCCTCAATGATTGACGAGTTTACACCAAGAGCTCCATGTAGTTGCCTATGAATTTTGCTCTTCCAGTTACAACTACTGAAATGAAGATGATGGAGGATGGATGCTCCAGTCATTCAATCGCCACTCTCGCTTAAAGATGGTTATTCATATCTAGCGGTTATACCCACCAGTGTCGCAAGGTATCACCTGGTATAGACATCTCACAATCCCGATAGTAATAGCTAAGTTTTGGGAAATTGGTACAAGCGAAGCATCAAATTGGGGTATTCAAAATTCCAAGCTTTCCCTACAAGATAACCAGTCGCCCAGTGGCAGTAGCTTATAGGCAGATAAATGCATACCAAGCAGCTAGCCAAGGGTTCTGACGATCACGACGCAGTCCACGACAAGGCAAACCTTTGCGAAGAGATGGCACATAAATGGATAGAAAGCAGGTCCCTGTGGGGCGTTAAAGGCAGCCCCCAGAAGCGCCCTGGTGCTAAGATCAGAAGAATCCTGGTATGCAAATCTCTTGCATCACTCCCAGGAACCAGGTTCCCTGGAGAGTACAATACCACACATATGCCAAACTTGCCTTACGGATACTACCAGATGTGTACATACAATAGAGGAGAGTGGTGCGTCCTTTTCTATTCAGTTACTAATAATCCGAGTTTCCAAAGGCGAACGAACGAAAGTAAACAGGTCCGAGATGTAGACGTAACAGGTCGAGGTTGAAGAATTTACCCGATACTGTGTTTAAAAGAGGGTGATCTACCAAAAGTCTCTAAGCAGCGTGCCCCGAACTCATAGGTACTAAAGAAGAGTACCGTCAAACAAAGATCCCAAACTAAGAAATGGACCGACTGCGTGTTTGAGCGTCAAGACGTCTGATATGAGAGATAAGCACATATACTACTAACTCTAAGTTGACATCCTAAGAGATTATGAACTCTGGGGCAACAATAACTACTTGGTTTCTTAGAAGCAGTTCAAATCTGCTCTCCGTGTCTTGGCAGAAACAACACGACTACATGCCAGACCCTCTCGATGTAGCAGATACAGACCCAAGAACGTACTAAGGTTTTATGATGTATCAACTATGTAAGCAATGCAATGGATATTCCCACACAGGAATGGTAACCGCGAAAAACCGTCAGGTCCATTTAAGACCTCCTCCAAGCTGCAAACAATTGAATCCAATTCAAAATCATAAGAGCTCAACGGATCACAGGATAAGCAAGGCATTAAGCCCATCACATCGCTACACTGATAAAATCAGTGAGAGCTTAAATCGGAGTCATACCCACAGCTCTAATGTCTAAGATGTGTTGACAGAGCAGTGGGTACCCGTCAATAGCGGTCGATGAAGCAAGATGACATATGAGGTCAGTATGCCTGGTGGTTGTACACGGTTAAGTCACAACGTTCCAGATGCAGGAGGAGCGATCTAAAATTGCACCAAGAAAGCAGCTCTATACCCGTGAGGAAATTATAGATGGACCTCCTTTCATGCCGTCGAGTGGTACTAGACTAATCAAACGTTACACAGCAGACCGTTCTGAAGAAAGTCATGTTGTCTGAGTGGTGTTTCTTTCAGATTTTATTTTGTCTGAACGAGAGGTGTTTATCCGGTCAAGTGAAGTTTCGAGGAAAGCAGCTCTGTCGTATATATACTTTTAATCCTGCGGAAAATAGACCGCTGTTTTTTGTGCCAGAACTTGCTCGCTTCAGCTTTTTGAAGAATTGCGCCTTTGTAGATCCGGAAATGGTCAGTGTCGAGGTTGGTAAAATGCTGTCCCCTGGTGTTCCCAGTTCCCCTATATGATTAGGTACCATCTTAACGCCTGTTTTTATATCATCTAAGACAAAGAAGGGTTGTGGCTCGTTCTTGAATGATGTACCCACGTTTGTTGCTTCGGTGGTCAACGTTTGTGTTGCCGGACAAAAGGGATGTAAAGAATGTTAACTACATATTTCCAAAATATCTGATTATACTGTATTCTTGGTATAACCAATACCACAAGAGACAGGGTGTTATCATTGTAGTTGATATTGCACAACTGTTCGAGGAGAATATATTAATATATACCTGCTTGTCTTTATATATCTTTACCATGATTCGAACTGCCAGTTTTCTTCTATGAAGAATTGAGGAAAAACAATGAGCGTAGACGGCGGTGGGAACTGTTGTATTAGGGCCAGCATCATAAATACCTAGTTGTACTTTTCATGGGTAAAGGTATACAACGATTTCTACATCCTAGAGACAGGTCTGTTTTTTTTTTTAGAGCAGGTACACAGGATTGGTCCTGACGCCATGGAGTACTAGTCAGGATTTGCTATTTTCCGAGAAGCGAAGTCGTAGAACAGTTCTTAGAGCACAGCGTCAGCAGGAGGCGTGGTGTCTATAAAGTGAGAACCATTGTGGATACGAAGTTCCGCTCAGAGCTTTCTATATTGATAACTCCAGAGGTGCAGAATCGTGGCTAGACCTGTTAAAACACCATGGAATGCTAGCTTCGTACGCAGCCAGTTCCCAGCTAGAGCTGTTTCTAACTTGAGAGATCGTGCTATGTGTCCCGAAAATAACGCGCAGTATAACATATGACTGGGAGATCAAGATAAAATCATCTCGCGCATACACTCAAGAGATACGCAGTTCCGACTCTGCTAACTCGTACCACGAGGTGCGTATTCTAACGGCCATGATAGGTGACTGAAAATTGGCGATGTTAAAATTGAATAAGTAGAAGAGGATACCAAAGTCAAAAGAAGTATTGTCACTTCATAGGAACTCTTTTTGGACTAACTTTTTCCTTCTTGTAGTCCGAATAGCATGACCGACGCTACCCAGTGCGTAGATAGTATTGGTCGATAGGGAGCTACCAGAGCGGATTACGCTGCGTTGCAAAAACTACTTGTTGTATGCCTCCTAAGCGCGGTTATTGATCAATATCATGGCTACCCTCTTTTTCTATTTGATTTTCTTGATAGCTTCTGGGACGCCTTGATGATGAACGTACGTCTTCGGTTCCTCAGAGTGGATCTTAGCGATGATGTCTATTACTCGATGGTAGCGAGGAGGTTGCATGTAGAGCAGTGGTTCCCTGAGTACGTTCTCACTCAGATCCCAATCAGAAGATGTACAAGTCGTGTTTATCTGGACTGAGCATAAGTTTGTGTGAGTACGGATATACCGCTCGTTGAACTGTCTTCCTGTGCTATCGAAGGTACCAGTGTTTCCTTTGAGAACATGCGACCTGTAATTTGTGATCCACCAAGTGTTCTCAGTAGGTTCCTTGAAGATCAGGTTTAAAGCGTCTTTTTTGTTTTATCGCTACCTGTGTGCCCCATAGCTGTTCTCGTTGCTGAAAGTCTTGCATATGAGTAACCAGTCGTTCTGTGAAAGTTGCCTTGAGGTGTAAGTTCGCAGAACTGTGTCGGCTTCTGTCCCTAGGCCTCGAGAAGAATCCGAGTCTATTGGGTGTACTCAACATAGATGTGTTTGTGTCATACCATATATACTGGATGCGTTTACAGTTGTTTCTGTAGTGAATAGCATGTGTGAACAGAATACATCATAACTATTATTGATTCGTTCTGGCGAATCTGGTCTTTTGTAAAATGTAAATTAGTTGCTATTCTCAGTGTCTCCTATAGAGTAGCTGTACGGTTTATTTTCGACTAGTGATAAGGATGAATGTATTAATCCTGGATCGACCTTACGTTGTACTATCGAGGGTAACCGTCCTCACGTGGACGTCATGTGCACGTACTATTAGAGCTCATCCCTGCGAACGTAGCTTGTGTCTCAGGCCATTCAGTATTCTATTTTACACCATGACTCACTTGGACTCTGTGATACTAAGAGATTTCATGTATGCTGTGCGCAGGGAGATTCCTGTTGTCTTGTCATATTTAAAGCATTGATACTTTTCTGAGCCATCCCCAACTCAGCGCTTATTATTTTGCTTATTTGTTCGTCGACACCCATTTTGTGATGAGCGCTGACGTGAGGAGACACCACGAGTGGCGGTTCATCATTTTAAGAATTGCTCGATGAGACACCTATGGAGAACAGCAGAACTGTAGTTATTACGCATGGCTTTGTGGCATTTACGTACAGTACAAGAAAATTCAATAAATATACCCAAGAGCACCTGGAGGCTGCAGAGGTTCAGTGCGCACTTGAGACTATCAACGCAGTGAGTTCCACCAGTTACAGCGACAAACAGGATAATTGTTGTTACTATGTAATCCTCTTTTCTATATGAAATTAGATCGTGATGTGCACTAGATTGTGATGAAATACTAGTGTGGATTGATATACTCTCTATAAAACTATAGTGTTGAGTCGAAGACAAGATTCTCTGTGGGGAGTGGAATGAAAGGTTGTAGAAGAACATATAAATTTGTTAGCGAGAATAAATATAACTTTTCATTTGTTGCGGACCATGAGCCTCGAACTGAAACATATATAAGCGTGTTTTTTGCGATGGATAGCTGCGGCTGAATTTTCCTGAGTTTGCGTGGGTATTAAGTGTGTCTACACATGTCAAACCCTGGGACTCAATCAATCCACATTTTTTTTTTTTTGGCAATAATCCATTTTGTTCTTTTCTTGTGTTGTTGCGATGTTTGATGTACATAAAAATGAGAAACAGAAAATATATTCAAAATATATTGAAAGCGCAACCTGTTGTAAATTCAGAATTAGAAAAACCGATCCTCGGATCTCGGGTGTCTCGTGCGTGTTGAGTTCATAGCTGTACAGTCTTCTGTCTAACTTATTGAGATTTGATAAAATTAATGGATAGCAAACACAGCACTTTTCTTTTTTTCTTTGAATAATTTTTTCGCATTAATATGAGAGATAAAAAAAAGTATCCAGTTGGTCCAGTCAGATCATAGACTACCAGCCAAACTTTACTGGTCCCTTGAAATGTTTTATGCACTTGAGTAGCTTCACAAAGTCACACGTTAACGAGCTTAATGGATTGAGGGTCGTTGACCTGTCTTGATTTTATACTAACCGTCAGGGAAATGTTGTGATTATTCGACAGCACGGACCCACGGAATACACGAATCCAATTGGCTTGCTTATAAAGCCAAAGACGTGTCAAAACCGATTTCAGAAGTCCTAATTGGTTTTATCAAAAATATATGTGCCCAATTCTCCACACACTTAATAATATCTCATAGATATAATGACTAAAACACATATTTATTGGATATAATATAAAACAATATCTATATGGATTCGTAACCAATATTCCAACGTCTGTCGCGCAGATAAATACTTAAATCCTTCTGCCAAGGCCGTCAGAATGTGCCTTAGATATCTTCTGTAGTACGCAAAGTCTCAGACGACTATCAAAGGTAGGTTTGTACAGCCTTTTTCCATTAGAATTCGTCTTGGCTCTCAGGATTAATTAATCGTTTAGCTCTTTAGAGAAGGTTTCATTCTCAGTGAAGTTCTTAACTCATTTTTAAAATCTTCGCTGATTATAGGCGGTTTCCTGTTTGCTCTCTCTACGCGTTTTTTCCGCTCCTTTTTTATTATACCATAAATACCTAATGCTTAAAATTCCTCCTCAGTAATATAACGTCGCACAATTGCCCTACTTTCAAGTCTTGTTATCAGTCTGTCTACAATTCATAAAGTTTCTATTGTTTCAAAATGTATTCAGAGATATACTCCCCGCCGAGTCATATTTTGTTCGAAGTACCGTTCAATCAGCAGTGTCTAGATTTTCCACTGTACTTGTTAATTTATAGGTCTCACGCCCTGCCTATGTCGGTCCTATTTTAGCCTCCACGTCCGGATTTCGTCATTTATGTTTAGAGTTCATGTCCTGGATTTTTGTCATTATTATTTTGTTTTAACTCTCTGAGGTTTTAGTGATGTTCAAATGATCATGATACTGTACGTACTTTGAGGTTTTTATCAATACATCCCTAAGGCGAATTCGGCCTTATTAGTTCACTACCAGATCAAATTCTTATAGGGGATTTATTTGGGAAACGTATTGTAATACGCATTAATGATGCAGCCCTAGAAACATTTCTTCTACTCATTTCGAACTGTCTTCTATAGAAATTCGACATAGTAGATTCACCATATCCCAGGTATGTATTTATGTACGTTGGGTGCAAATTTTTGCAGCTTGACCCTGCGCTGTCTCCTGATTTCTTGATATAGGCAAAAGTCTACCTTGTTACGTTGATTGGGCAATTTGTTCAATTCCATTTGGCAAATCAGCAAACCATGCTTATAATAAAACAATGTGTGCTATAATCTTTTAACCATGCGAACAAAACAGACCCCAAATAAATCGAGTACATTTGAGAATCAAAGACCACGCTACACGTAGCAATTAGCAGGATTGCATCCCCGGATGTATCATGTATTCAACTCAGAAAAACAGAACTCGATGCTCAGCTTAGTTTGCTAACTGAGTCGAACATGCCTAACTTTTCTGACTTTTTTCTGAGCATTTTTTCCCTCTAAGACTGCTAATTTGACTAGGAGAAAACAGTAAATAACACCCCCCCCACCATAAAAAACGTGGTGCACCGTTTCTGGTAACCGGATGTACCGCTAATAAAATTTCCCCAGCCCTAATTTTTTCGGATAATATTCCACTCCTTATTTAGTACATGCACTTTCCACTCACTGTAAGATACTCCTTTGATTACATGTCAATACTCCGCATGTCAGTTACTCACTAATTTTGGTATGTGACCTCCGCGCGGCTCATATACTCATGTAAAAATTTTTGTTCGCCCGGTTGATACAAATATAATCATATTTCTGTAATGAAGGTGTACTAAAATACAGTGCGAGGTCAGCTACAGCTTATAGGTAATGAGTATGCGTTCTATGTTCTTGGATGTAGATAAGAATACAGTACAACTTATTAGATTAGGTGAATTCTACTAAGCACCAAAATTAAAATACCGATTCAGTCACCCTATTTGAAAGCGTCTGATTAGAACATGGCGTGGCTTTTTTACCTTTATGTAATAATATTTATTAGATAAAAAGGGGAAGCGCGTTATCTAGGTCCGTCTGCTTGTTTTGTAGTAAACGTTGTATTGTGTTAAAAGAACTTATGTATAACCATAACAACTAATAATTGAAACATAGATATTTTTAACACTGCATCCAACTGATGCCAACAATCGGTGGTAACTGCGGAGATACCTGTATTTATGAAATCTGAAGAATGCAGTACCCTATAGATATGCGAAGAAAAATTAAAAGCCATCTGCTGTTAATTGCAGTTTTACTGAAGTCACGTAGGGGGAACCCTTAATTCTTGGAGGATTGAGGGAAAGGTTCCGTGAGGTAGGCGCTCATAAGGGGCAGGGGCGCTCAATAGGCACGAATACGGTATTATGTTTTTTTCCTCCTTGCACAACAGAGTTGTTGGAAGAGGTCCTGTTTCTGTACTATATATTTTTGATTATTTTTGGTTAGATTCACTGGACGCACACTCTTCAGCAATTACCAAGTTCATTCGTATGGGAATTACATACACCACAGTGGCGTTGTCATTTCACCACACTAATAGGGTATCATGACAATTCACTAGAGAACAAAACTCGTGCCAAAATGCGAGTTGAAATATCTTATATTTGCGAGTTAAGAAATTGTGGAAAACTGCGCAAAATATTATTGCAAGTGTCTTTATTTTTCCCCCACGGAAAAACCTTGTTTCCTGTTCTCGGTTTGTGTCCTACTAGCTTTGTAACAAAATCATTTTTCACAGTGATTTTTCCAAAATCATGTTTCGGGTCCTAATTTTGTCGTTCCTTGCTTAAAATATCAAACTACAGTAGATTCGTTGAAATTAAAGAATTTTTAAGTTTGTTAATTGCGAGTAGTCCATTTGGGCAGAATTGCGAAGTGCCATAAATTTATGAGTAAACTAGCAAGTCAATTGCGAGTTGCCAAAGATTGGGAATTCTTATCCCTGACCAGTGGTTGTATTTTAGACTTGTATAATGATTAACATCAATGAGCTTGTTCGCATTTTTGGCACAGATCTTGACGCTCCCTGCTATTGGTCAAGTTGCCAATTGAAGTTGGCTCACTCT
>CAJDSM010003262.1:17744-30453 GCA_903981925.1 Ostrea lurida
AGTTGCCATCTTGGTTCTTGTAAACATGCGATATAATCTAAATGACGATTGCACAGGACAAAAACCTAAATGGACAATAGGACTGATTGCTGTATTTTCGATTGGTCCTTAATTAAAAATTACCGACAGGATGGCCCATTTTCGACATGTCTGCAACTACCGGGTAATGCTAATGGACATGGGAATTTTATATTGAATAAAATTCTGCTGTCACCAAAAAACATTTTACCTACCTACATGTACATGTATCTACATGTACCTACCCTTCTCTGAAATTTAGGGTTGAGAGAGGGGTAAAACGCTTCTTTTTTAAATCACCAATGGTAGAAGGTTTTGTAAATAAGACTTGCTTGTTTTTTGGGGTTTTTTTTTGTTGAAGTTTGAATATTTTTCAATGAAGAAAGCAACATCCCCATAACAGTATTTGAGTTATGTTTGTATTATTTAAGTGAACAGGAATGTGCTGTGAAACATGCTGGGTGCTAACAAGTCAAGTATTTACTGTTATAAATTGCATTGGACCATCCTGTATATTTTACAATTTCTGGGAACTAGGCTGAGGCTTCTGCTTTTTACAACTAATAAATCCAAACTGCCAACCTCGTTTTTAATCTCATGGGGATCCGGGTTAGAATAGACCATCCCTTGCTTTTTGTAAGGGGCGAATAAATACCCTTCGAATCGGACTGCGAAAAATCAGGCCCTATGTTACAGCAGGTGTGGGATGATAAAGATTCCTCACTGCTCAAAGGCCTAAAGCTCCGGGCAAAGGCCTAAATTTTGCTGCCCTTCACCGTCAATGGTGACGTCTCCATATATGAGCAGTCAATCAATAAACCTTGTTTTTCTGCCATTTTGTTCACTTTCAAATTTTGACTTGAGACTAAAAAATGTTGGTTCAAACTATTANCCTGCCATTTTGTTCACTTTCAAATTCTATTTAGTATTTTGACTGAGACTAAAAAATGTTGGTTCAAACTATTAAATTTTGCTGAATGCTCAAATTTTCTCCACTCGTGAAAATATGTCTTGATTATCATCTCTAGTAGTTGCAAAATGGATTTTCTAGTCGCATTGAGCGTTGTTTTAATATTGTTTACTACTTATCTGTATGCTTACTGGAATTCAGAATTCAAATTCACTTTCAGGAAATATTGGGCAGTGTGAACACCTATTTTGGCAGCCAATCTGATTCATATGTGAAATTTGATTATGTAAATGCTGAAAAAGTCTTGAATTGAAGTTCTAATAAAAAAAATATTTTGCATGTGATGTCTATAAATGACAAAATTCAGTCATTCATGAGTTCTTCTTGTTAAGGCTTACAAGGATAGAATTATGGGTTACGTCACTTGATATTCAATTTACCACTTTCTGTATATAAGTGATTAGAATTGTGATAAGATCTCATTGAAAAATAATCCTTACATTTTACTGCAGCAGTGATATCTGCATTTGAAGGTAGTTATGTTGATAAATAGTAGGTGGGGTTCGCAGTTTTGTCTAGGAGGAACACAAAACGCAGTCGCATTCAAAGATACACCATCACATAATGTAATGCAAGAGAAAATGTTGTATGTAACACGTCTTTATCACTTTTAGATGTTCTATTGATTTTTGCCAATGACTTTGCTAGGGCCTTCCGCCAGTTTGCAGTTTTTTTTAAGGTTGGCTGTCTTCAATTGATTTATGGGTATTTAGATAGAGAACTGCATTTAGCTAGAGGGATTTAATTTCTTTGCACATGCTGTCCAATTTTTTCCCCCCTTCAGTCATAGACAATTTTTGTTGTGAAGGGTCGTTGAACCACTGTTATTTTGGTTAAAAATTTATTAACAAAGAGAGTAATTGAACCACTGTTATTTTTTACTAAAAGCATCACAGAAGAGCGTGCATTTTTCACATTCTGGGATACTGCATGATAAGTTGATTGTTTGCAAGGCTAGAATTGTAGAATGCACAAGGCCCATGGGACAAAGACATCATGGTCTCTTCACATCTTCATTAAAGTTTGTCTCCAAACTAGGGCTGAAACGATTCATCGAAACATCGGTACTGTCAGTTTAAATGCTCAATTCAATGTTCGATTCTTTGCCTCGATTTTGGTTTGATACGTTTCTTTTTAATCAGGTTTAATATGAAAAAACATTGGGCTTTACCTGAACTTGTTATTTATAAATGTGCAAGGGACAAGATGGCATTTGATGATGGCCAGACTGTCATTAACCTCAAGTCTGACAAAAACAATATTGAACTTAATCAGTTAAAACCTTTCCAATTTAGCGGTTTGGAAACATTTTTCTTCTACAATTGCTACAATTAAAATTTTCTTCAAAGTTATCATTGGTTTTTTACTGTGAAATATATTGTATTGAAAATATTGAATCATGGCATAAGTATTGCAATACATATTGTGTATCATGAACTTGATGAAGGGGCGTACGTATCATTTCAGCCCTATATCGAACTGTAGTACCGTATTGGTTTTCTTAATCACCACATTTCATGACAGTTGGGGTTTATTGAATAGAAATTAAAATTATACATGTATCTGGCAGACATTTTTATCTGTATATCTTTTCACAGTGCTAAGTATAAGAAATTCACAAGAAGAGGAGCCCCCAGACCCACAGCTGATGCGACTGGACAACATGTTAATCGCTGAAGGAGTGGCAGGCCCAGAGAAAGGGGGAGGGTCATCAGCGGCTGCCAATGCCACAGCCGCTGCGTCTGGGGGTCAGCCGGACAGTGCTATAGAGCACTCTGACTATCGTGCCAAACTGGCCCAGATCCGACAGATCTATCATACAGAACTCGAGAAATACGAGCAGGTCAGTGAGATGGGTGTGTTCGAGGAGGAGTTCTTGAGTTCGCTAAAGTACTAGTAATTATGATAAAGATCCCTTCATTTCTTCTGCTAAGTAAAGCCTGTTCTGTGGTACACAATCAGATATTTCAAAAGCAGTTATGATAATTGGCCCTCCCCACAAAAAAAAAAAACTGAATGGAAATTTTGTAACTGTTGATTTTGATTTGATGTGGTTAGACATCGTACTGTGTGAACCAAGTCCTCCTCTGCGACTGCTGTTTCTCTCATTCTGTATTCATTCATCAGATCTCTATGGAGCAGTGGAACACATGCATATCTAGCCACGATGACACATTCTCACCTAGGTGTCGCTTTGGATTTGATGATTTTCATTTTTTTTTTCACAGAATTAAAGCAATTTGGCACAAAATCTTTCTTCACATTGTATATATATTTATATGCAGATTAGAAAATGTTCACAAGAAAATTCTCATCTCCTACTCTTTATACATAGTAACATTTTCTATAACTCCATTCAGCATTTAGACATTATACCAATAACTTCTCTTTCTTTATTACTACCAAGCATTTTGCTCCATAATGTAATTTTATAAGTGCATATCAGTGATTATGAAAAAAATCCAGTAACACTCTTGTAATATTGTAACTCTAAATGCAACACTTTGTATCCAAATTGTAGGACCTTGATCTAGTAAGCTTCATGTTATTTTCCCTTGTTGTTTTGGTTTTGGTTGCTATGCTAACCACAGAAACTTACAATGTATAAAATTTTGATTGGGTTTTCAGGGTGTTTTTTGGGTTTTTTTAATAGAGCGATATGATTTTTAATTGAGGGAAGATGGGTAACAAAAGAGATAATAAGAATGTCAAATATCCATGTTTAAACTCTACAGAAAAGAGATGTGCATGTTAACTTTGTTACTTTAATCTGTGGTTGGCTTAGTGAGACTAACATCTTGTGGGTTTTTTCACATGGCAAGCACTCTTTACTTGATCACCTGGATTTAACATTACAGCATAGAGTTCTTTTCTACTAACAAAATATAACATAGATTTATTAAAAACAATCGATTGAATGGAAACTTCTTGATTAAAACAAACCAAAAAACAAAGAAAACAAAATTTAAAAAAACAACAAACAGAGAAACAAACAAAAAATGGTACATGTATAAAAACAACAAATTGAACAATGACTGTACAGATTTTATCACCAGTATATGGAAATATAGTTCTATCTTTTTTAGCTCACCTGAGCCGAAGGACATCAAAGCTGAGCTATTCACTGGATCGAGCCATTTATGTCCACACGTCCGTTCTGTACCTCGTCTGGTCCGTCTGTCTGTCTGTCTGTCTGTTCAACGTTTTCAACTTTTCGACTTCTCTCTAGAACACTGGGCATCAAAATTCAATCGAAACTCTGTGGTACAATTATTCTGTGGTAAGGGGAATCACAGTTTTGTTCTAAGAATGAAGGACCAAGGCTCCCCTCAAAGGGTATGATAATTACTGAACAAATGCATATAAATGGTGATGGTATTAACAGAGAGCTCTTCTCAAGCATAAAATAAGGGAGCAGAAACGCTAAATTTATTATGAAAAGTGGCTCCCTGGATTAGAAGTAATGGCGTATTTCAAAATTGTTAAAAAAATTCATGGAACCCACCCGGGGGTAACGATGGGGCCACAATAGCGGGATAAAGTTCTGACATGTGCATATATCACGTTTACTAAGGATACATAATCTTTAAAAAATCCTTCTACTCTAGAACAACTGTCCAGGAAGCCATGATATTTCACATATGGTACGCTATCTGGAAACTCAGAGAGATATACATAAGTATGATCATCCGAGATCATAGACCCTCGCCGGGGGTACCGATAGGGGCCTCATACAATAGCGCATGTGAACGGATCAAACAGATTTATAAACATACCATTATAGGTACGGAGTAAAATTCCTTTAAAAATTCTTCTCAGAGGACCACGTGGGCCAGGTGAAAAGCTGAAATTATATATGGAAGCTTATACTGATCATAATACGAGGACACGATTTCAAGTATTGTTACCAAATCAGTGAACCCCCGAAACCCCCCAAGGACCTCCCCCGGGGGTAGATGGGGCCACAATGGGGATTCAAAAAGTTTTACTATATGATTATATAGAAAAATCTTTTCTCAGAACCACTGGGCAATGTAGAAGCTGAAATTTATATGGAAGCTTTCTTGATATATAGGAAGAGATTAGAGTTTATTCCAACTATGACCCCCGGGGTATCGATGGGGCCCCAATTAGGGGATTCAAAGTTTGTCATCATGATTATATGGGAAATCTTTAAACATCGTTTCTCCCCCAATTTTCCTAAGTATCTAAACTGGGCATAAATAGCTGAAATTCTAATAAATGGACGAAGCCTCTTTGAAATAGAGGAGAATTTCAATTGTTCAATTCATGAACCTCCCGGGGGTACGTATGGCCACAATAGGGACAAAAGTTTAACATATAGAATTATATAGGAATCTTTAAATCTTCTGTTCTCAAGAATTACGTACTACTGGTCCAGCGGAAGCTTGAAATTTATAGAAGCTTTCTGATATAGAGGAGTATCAAGTTTGTTCAAAATCATGACCCCGGGGTTACGATGGGGCCACAATAGGGGATCAAAGTTTTACATAGTGATATATAGGGAAAATCTTTAAAATCTTCTCTCAAGAACACTGGGCCAGGAAGACTGAAATTTAATGGAATCCTTCTGATATAGAGGAGATTAAGTTTGTTCAAATATGACCCCGGGGGTACGATGGGCGACAATAGGGGACAAAGTTTACATATGATATTATATAAGGAAAAATCTTTTTCTCAAGAAACACTGGAGGCCAGGACGAGCTGAAAATTTATATGGAAGCTTTCTGATATAGAGGAGATTTAAGTTTATTCAAATCATACCGGGGGTACGATGGGGGCCCAATAGAGGGATCAAAGTTTTACATATGATTATATAGGGAAAATCTTTAATCTCTTTCTCAAGAACCACTGGGCCCATAAAAAAAGCTGATATCTAATTGACAGCTTCTCTGATATAGAGGAGATTCAAGTTTGTCAATCATGCCACCCCTGGTGGGTACGTTAATGGCCAGGACAATAGGGATAAAGTTACATATGATTTATAGGGAAAATCTTAAAAATCTCTTCTCAAGAACCACTGGGGCCATCGAAAAAGCTGAAATTATATATGGAAGCTTTCTGATATTAGAGGAGATTCAAGTTTGTAAATCATGACCCCGGGGGTACGATGGGCCACAATATGGTATCAAAGTTTTACATATGATTTATATAGGGAAATATCTTTAAAAATCTTCTTCTCTCAAGACCACTGGAGGGCCAGGAAAGCTGAAATTTATATGGAATCTTCCTGATATAGAGGAGATTTAAGTTTGTTCATATCCATGGACGGGGTACGATGGGGCCCAAAATAAGGGTAGAAGATTTTACATATGATATATTTATAGGAAAAATCTTTTTTCTCAAGAACCACTGGGCCGAGAAGCTGAAAATTTATATGGAAGTTCTGATATAGAGGAGATTAAGTTTTATTCAAATCATGACTGCCCCCGGGTGCATGGGCCCCAATAGGGATCAAAGTTTTACATTGATTATATAGGGAAAATCTTTAAAAATCTTCTTCTCAGAACCCACTGGGCCATAAAAGCTGATATCTATATGACACAGCTTCCTGATATAGAGGAGATTCAAGTTTGTTCAAATCATGACCCCGGGGTACGATGGGGCCACAATAGGGGATCAAAGTTTTACATATGATTATATAGGAAAAATCTTTAAAAATTCTTCCTCAGAACCACTGGGCCAGGAAAGCTGACAATGTATATGGAATTCTTCCTGTATATGAGGAGATTAAAGTTTTGTTTCAAATCAAATGACCCACCCGGGGGTAAGATGAGGCCTCACTGAAGGGCGATCAATAGTTGTACATTTGAATATATATTAAAAATTGTCTTCTCAAGACAAAAAACAACATTTACCTTAAAGCTTCCTGATATAGAAGAGAATCAATTTAATCATGATCATACGTCGGGGATAGGAGGACAAGCGCCACAACAGGGGATCAAAGTTTTTGTCATAAAATGTTCTTCTCTCAGACACTGGTTCAGTTTTTAAGGAAACTTGAAAATTTTTCTATTCACCATCTGCTGATGCCAAGACCAATGGTCAGTCAAGGTCAGGATTGGGGCCCATGGGCCTCTTGTTTCTTTTTTTTTCTTCATTTGACAACATTGCAAAAGTAGCTCACAAGTGCATTTTGTAAGTACTTTAATCCAAAATCAATTCATCTTGATCACAATATGTTTGATAAGGTTTATTATCTATTCAACCAGAAAACATAGTTCAGTTGCTAATGTTTCAGAATTTTAAAAAGGTTTTCGTTCTTTTCTGAAATAAATCGACAGATATGAGATGATACTGTGATTTTGTTAGTCCAAATGAGAAAGGATGAATTAGAATCACTCTAAATCTATGAACAAGCAGTTTAAGTACTTAAATTTATAAATATATCTATCATAAGATCTCTTTATGTTCAAAGTAGAGACTAGAAACTTGTGTATATGGATGTTCAAATGCTTAAGGCAATAAAATATGAGTACAAAATCTAACTTGTCAATCCCTTAATAGCATTTCATGCGTCTTTTTTATTGATGGCATTTCTTGAAGTGAAGGAAAACTCATTGATGCATGGATAAGAATCAGACAAGAAAAAGTCATTACGAAATGATGTATCTCTCTTTAACATTTTGTTTCTTTTGCATATATTTACTGTTTTCTTACTAATTGTTCACAATTTTGTCATTTCTGTGTAAAGTTACATCCTTTAATGTATCTGGTATTATATCTGGATTTGGTGTCATGGACTAGCATCACAAATAATAGGAAAACAAATATTTTATTTGCATAATATAATGTTTTTTTTTCACAATAATTTGATGATTAGAATAGAACTTTGACTTGCAGGTATATAGATTATGCATTTAATTAATACATCTTAGTTCTATATATTCTTTGTTTGAATATGTGATAATTTTTGTTGATCAGAGTCGCACATTTAAGTTCATGATTAAGAATCGACGAGATGAATGAGTAGGTATTCTGTTGTCACACTGTGGTGACTGGTTTATTTGTGAACTGTTTGGTAAAAGAGAAAATCATGGATATAAATGTATTATGATTTGGCATCAGATATTTTAAAGGTGAAGGCAGTTTCCTCTTAAAGTAGTTGGCATGCCAAATTGAATGCTATATTATGAATTAGATGCTTTAAAACATGTTGTAATTGAATGATTTATGCTTCAGTTTGCCTGATATTTATTCTTAGTAGATTGATTATTATAAATGGTATGAAAGCTACAAATTCTGGTTTGCAGACACATTGGTTTTCAATCACAAAGACGAAGAAAGTGCTATTCATTTTAAGTTCCTCTGATATTGATAGTAAGCTTTATAAACCTGAAAAATACAAACCAAGAAAAGTTTGTCAAAAGCAGAATTGTAGACTTCCTACCAGTAAAGAATTTTGATTGAAAGATGTTCGATTATTGTCTTCTAGAGCGATGGTTCAGAAATCAAAAACTCGGACTATGAAGCTAAACTGGCCCAGATTCGTCAAGTCTACCAAACGGAATATGGGAAATATGAACAGGTAGCTAGCAAATTCATATCACATAATGGAACAAATCTGTGTGTCTCCATTGGCCATTCATCCGAAAGTCCATTTGATGTGTTGTGACTGGGGGAGGAGGGTGAAATGGTCAGTGGTCATGGTGATTAATGGCCGATTCTGAACTTGAATTTTCTTCCCCCTGTCACAAATTGAAAAAAGAAAAAGGTTTGATGAACAGCTGTCTTTTGTGAGTCTTCTCTGTCACAGCTTCTCTGTCTCTTGGTGAAAATGAAGAAATTTCTGTAACCATTAATTAAATGTGTCTGTTTTTGTGGTCTTGTGGAACTTTTTGCTGTCTTACTAACTTTCAAATCATTGCACAGGTATTTTTGTCCTATCATACACTGAAATTTCTCTATTTCGAAATGAGAGATGTTTCTTGATCACACTTTTTGTATACAAATCTCTGTTTTTTGTTTTCACGTTTTTTGTGTGGAAAACTATATGTTGTCAACAGGCTTCTCGTTGTCAACGATCCAGTCTTCGTTTCTTGTTTGGATACACCAAGGCGTGTTTAGTTCTGCTTTTAGAATGATGTGTCCAGATGGAATTTGTGTACATAAGAAAAAGAATGTTCTATATGTGTATATACATTTGCCTTTACATTTAAATTTTGCGCTGAAGCTAAGGGGAATATGTTTGTTATGTTCATGTACTGTATATCACCAAAAAAAAAAAAAATTAAAAAAAATCGTTTTTGCAGTGTAACATTGAATGAATTTGCTTCTTAGAATTGTTGTGTATGTGACTTGTGTACCTGCATGGTGATAGAACATCTGTTGACTGCTGACTCTGAGCATGAACAATTTGTCTTCAAACCAGTTGCATGGTCACTCATCAGTTTGTTATTACATAAACATGTATGTGTGCCTTATTGTAATCAACATTAGTAACATCATCTCACAGAAACAATCAATTCCATTCATACCTAATGGCAGGACTCTTGTATGCTGGACTCTCTATGCCAGGAAAAAAAATATGCTTAGAAGTTTTTCCATTTTTTTTTTTTTTTTTCATTTTATTATTATTTATTTATTTTTTTGCCATGATTTGACGACAAGGTTATTTAAATTTCTAAACTTGGAACTGTTCATTTCTCTTTACCAGGCTTGTAATGAGTTCACAACTCATGTGGTCAATCTTTTGAGAGAACAGAGTCGCACACGTCCCATCGCCCCAAAAGAAATCGAGAGAATGGTCACCATTATACGCAAAAAGTTTGCGGCCATTGAGATGCAGCTGAAACAGAGCACCTGTGAAGCCGTTATGATTCTGAGGTCCAGGTTCCTCGATGCGAGGTATGCAAATATGCATTAGATTTTATTTTATATATTTCCGTCAATGTGTTCAGTATTGAGATACATGTACTATAACGTGGTGATAAATCATAGATGAGGTAAAGTAACTTCTGAAAGAAATTTATAGCAGTTGGACTCAAATTAATTTATTTTTGATGAAAATTGATGGAGATGAATATAAGAAATGGATAATAGAAATATTCTAGATGCTAATCATTTAAAAGGTACAGAAAGTATGAAAAATTGAAGGTGTAGTAGTGTTCACAGCTGAAATGTGTTTATGGATTTTATAGTCAAGTTTCCGTTTGTTACATGCTGAGCTTTATATAGAACTTTCAAAAATCATAGGGTATCGTTTATCATTACCCAATATATCATGAAATAAGTTGTATTGTTACATTCAGTAAAGAATAGTCTCTATAGAGAAAACACTCAGCATATTTGATATTTGCTCCTCCGAAAAATATTGACGGTCATTTGATGAGGAAGGGGGGGGGGGGTATACTGTTTAACCTCTGTCCATCCAAAACAAATATTTTCGTCGCACTTTTCTTTGAAACGGCTTAGTCAATATTTTTAAGTCTTATTGTGGAATCAACATTTTCATTGCACTTTTCTCTGAAACTGCATATCGCAGCCACTTGATATTTGGAATATCACTTCATTTAGGAGTCCCATACTGCGCTTACTAAATTCAGATCTTTCGCATGTCAACCTACTGTTAACTTGATATCAACCTTAGTAAAAGATGAACAAATTCTCTAGGTAGCATCTATATTTACATGTACCTTAGAGCGGTGGTATCCTCAGTGAGCAGTAGCTCACAGAATCCTTGTTTTATATATTGATCGGCAGAGTTTTTCCACCTTTTTGCAGAGTTTGATTGTGACGTAATAAAAACTTCACGACTTCAAAACAAACATGACGTCACAATGTAAAAAAAAAAAAAAAAAAAGATAATGTTAAAAATGAAAAAAATCATGGCAAGATTTTCTAGATAGCACTAGGCCTGCCGATAGCAATAGTGAACAGCTTTTAAAGGATAAAAATAGCAAGAGCACGACCCATGTTATCTCAATGTTAATAAAAATAATTTGGAGAAACCTAGAAGACATAAAATTGGACAATTTTGGGAAAAGAATCGAATGAAAAATTAAATTTACGACTTTTTTAAAGGGAGATTTTAGGTCGATCTGTGTAAGAAAATTGAACAGTTTTATTCGAAATCTTCTCCTATTTCAATCCGCTACGGACAGAGACATAAACTTTAGAAAATGTCCAATGGCTTGTACGTTGAATGCTTATGAATGATATAGCAAAATATACTATTTTATTGATTGGTTTTGTTTTTCATATAATAAAACAATTATTGACTGTGCTTTCGGGCAACATTGATTATATTAGTCCCTCAGGGCGAAAATATTGCCCTCCGCTCCGGATCGGGCAATATTTCATTCCTTGGGACTAATAAATCAATGTTGCCCTCAACCCCACTCAATATTTGTATATTATAGAAAGGGTGTTTCATTTAAACCTTACGCAAGTGTCTTTTGATAGAGACATCAGAACAGACGTATTATATAAGAAATTTTAAGTGTCTTTTGATAGAGACATCAGAACAGACGTATTATATAAGAAATTTTAATTTATGTTTGTAGGAGGAAAAGGCGAAACTTCAGCAAACAAGCCACAGAGCTGCTAAACGAGTACTTTTACTCCCACTTGAGTAACCCCTATCCCAGTGAAGAGGCCAAAGAAGAGTTGGCACGGAAGTGTGGAATCACCGTATCACAGGTCAGTAGTGGTCCGAATCCTCGCGGTCAGAACCGTTACACATATTGTGGTCAGTAAGCGGTCTAAATCCTCACTGTCAGAACATTTACATAGTGTGGTCAGTAGGCAGTCAGAACCGTTACATAGAGTGTGGTCAGTAGGCAGTCAGAACTGTTACACACAGTGTGGTCAGTGGCGGTCAGAACCGTTACAGTGTGGTCAGTAGGCGGTCAGAATCGTTACAGTGTGGTCAGTAGGCGGTGTGAATCCTCATAGCAGACCTGTTTACCCTTACGTTTTCACCGTATTTCTTACGGTAGAAAGGCAAAAAATACGTTTTACGGTCATCTGTGGTAAAATTATGGTTAAAAGAAAAAAAATCCGGAAAAAATTCGGGGTTTTTTTGTACAAATTCCGATTTTAAATGTTCAAACGTTTTGAAAGATTGAGGAGTAGAATCACATGCTGCTGAGGTCGATGGCAGAGATGTCTTAAAAAACGGAATATTTACTGTACTGAAGAAATCAGCTGTGAAGAAAACAATCTTTTCACTTAGGTTATAAAGATTCTTATATAGAAATAGGCCGTTTTTGACTAATCGTCCAAAGGCGAAAGGTATGGTCGTTGTTCATTATGTGAAATAAACTCCGCATTTACGCACGGGGGAAGGAATGATTGCCGTCGACATGCAGAATCAAAGTCTCACCATCATCCATGAATATTAAAAATTAAAAATCTACCAATAGAACTTTTCAATCATTTTGTACAAACTCTAAGACTCGGATTGACCGACTGAAGCTATGCAATGTCAGCTGATTGTGAACAACATGCATTTGTCCCTGGCCAGTGACGATGATCAGAACCGAGGTTTCTAGATTCAGAGTGTCTACTGGTAGTGAAGAGCTCAAAAGTTGACATTAACGGGATTGATGTGAAATCACTGGATCGTTGAAAGGGGACATATTACAAAAAAAATAGTATATTCTCAGATTTCATTGAAAATGTGTGTAACCTAGTCCAGCAATTTACCTGTCTTTTCAGTCTGTCTCGTCTAGTCTAAACTAATAAGGTTACTTTCAA
>CAJDSM010003268.1:0-22782 GCA_903981925.1 Ostrea lurida
TAACAATAAAATATTTTCATTATTGCACGATGTAATATGTCCAAATCTCGATAAAAACCATTCAATCGAGAAAAGACTTCCAATAGTGACAGATTATATAATTTTGAAATATTAAAATACTTGAACTATGCACAACATTCCGCAGCACATATAAGGTTCGGCCAATGGAACACATTTCGCTGAAATATCGATCGAAAAACCATCATTTATTTTGAATGCATAATATCACCTTAGAACCTTTATGAAAATTTGATAAAATATAATGACTGAAAAATACTATTCAGGCAACGATTACATTTCATAATCTTAGAATTGATCACGTGACGGCCATACGTGGTTTTTGCAAATGACCAACCAGTATTGTGCATTATCAAATAAATTCAAATATATACAAGGCATTATTGCGATTGAAAAATCCTTACTTTGATTCAATTGTAAGATTTTAATAAACCACTGTACGTTTATGGCATCTTAACGTCCGCACTCCTTACCAGATTTTGACTTATAATTGTTAAAGAATGATAAAATATTGTATTCGGCATGTTGAATTTCCTTTACCAGTCATCTGTAAATCTTCGATTTTCAAACTAGACAATTTTTTCATGATTTATTAAGAATGCAAACGTTTTTCAATAGCCTATATTATTATTGGTTTCGGGTAAAAACACCCAGAATGTTGTAATTCCGGGGCATGCCCTTGTAATGAATCGATAATGCCATTGACCCACCCAATCACTCAACACAATCCCCCCCGTTATCAATGAACATAAGGATCAATGCTTTGCCCACGGGATAAATAGATAATCTATTATTCGTTGAATTTATTAAGTGGGATGTTGCTCAAATTAATTGTCTTTTAAAAGTATTCCAATCATATTTGCAATTATAAATCTAAAATTAATTTTTTGTTGATCAAAAAAACCAATTGATCCCGGCCACCTCTAGATCACAAGAAATGCCCTCGTCACCACTAGATCGCCAGGATGACCTGACATCGTCATGATAATAAGTGCATCAGTGATCGGATCACTGTTTTGTTATATATACTACGGCGTCTCAGATCTACATCTTAACGATCCCAACAAAGCCAGTTCTTAATGTAAGGTTTTGGCTTATCTCGTGTCAAAGTATTTACTTACGCCCGTGCATTATAATATAACAATAAATTATTCTAATTCACAGGATTATTGCCAGTGTTTCCGATATTTTGTGTTTTGTGTATGTATCATAAGTACACCCTATTTAGGACACGCCCCCTTACTTCAGCCTTAACTGTGCGCGATTAACACTACTTGTCTTTATATGTCCAATTCATAGGCGCAACATGCATATATATATCAGTATTTTTGCTCTATACTAAACGCTAATAGAAACTTTATGAATATTGTAGCATTGCTGTATACATATGTACTTATTAATATCATTATTTTTGTAGAGAATTTCAACATTACATAATTCGTAACACTTCTTGAGAACAACGTGCGCGATTTTGCATGGCTCTCCTTCCCTTTCTTACCTGGCTTTCCAAAGTCTTAAATTTTTCTTTTCGGTTGATAATTAATTTTAATTAAAAATAAAAAACCAATACCAAGGAACAGATATATTCATCTATATTGTAGGTCATTTACTATTTCTTCCCATTGTTTAATATCTGTAATATTCCGTATAAAAATTATTTAGAATTATCAGCCCGTAAAACTCGACCTGAATTACAAGTTACAGCCACGCCTACCCATTTTATGTAAACAATCACTATCATTCCACAAAACTTGCAAGCCCCGCCTATGACGTTTCACTTATTCAAGAAAGTACAACTTCCGTTTCGTGGCAAACCGTTTAAAGGTTTCGTTTCTGCAATGCGTCACTTTCGAGCAGACCGTTCATGTTCACGTTCAAATTCGTTCATGCGTTTCGTGCAAACGTTCACGTTCCGTTCAAGACATCGTTTCGTTTTCTACCGTGCAGTGAATAGTAGCACGCTTTGAGGCTGTCTGTAACTGGCGAATTTACCCACTTCTAGCTTTCTTAAGGGGATATGAATTGTGACAGTTTTTTTTCTTGGAACAGTCACTGCGCAACCTCGAATTCTAATGCATTGATTTGCAATATAGTATTTTGATTGCTAATACACTCGAGATTTGAGTCGATTAAATGGAGCGTATAACTGATTGGGAAGCTTTCTATCTGTGACGTCACAAAGTTACGTGCACGCAAAATAACAAACCGATAAGCATTAAAACACATTTTTCGTTACCCAAAATTCAGCAAAACAAACTAGACAACATTCAAGCAAATTGATTCTAGAATGGGGCATAATAACTATCCTTTCGCATTTGACTGACCATGGTTTATCGTTTGATAATAAACAGAGCTTGACTGATGCCGCGGTAAGTGATTTACGCGTTTATTAAAATATGGATTTAGTCGAAGATTTGTTTTATATATTTCCAACGATTATGGTAAAAAAAAATTATATCAAAAAAAATAATTTGAATTTAAAATTTTTCGCCCAGGGATATTTTAGACTGAACACTTTTTTTCAAACATATTGTATGTTTATTGGCTTTATTGGGGGGGGAGGCAAATTCTAAAAATGTGACAAGCAAACCACAACCCATTTAGTTGTTCCGCTCGCGTGTAGACCTAAACTATCTTTGTTGCTTGCCAGTTATTTCTATGACAGAATTACAATTCAAGCAACTTACAATTTATGATAACAACTGGGGAAGATATAGGTATTGACTAAACAAAAAAAAATATAACTTTGTCCATTTCACTGATCAATATTAGTACAATTAATCAGAAACCGATGCGTCACTCTATTTCAAAGTTTTATTGTAAAATTATGGCATGTTGAATTGATCCCGCAACCCATGCATTGAACACGCATAATTATAGGAAAGAAGACATACCCTTTATACGGAGGTTTATTTAAAAAATTATTTATTTCCGCTGTGTCTTGCAGGTCGCTAGTAATGTAGTTTGTATACAAGTAAACCGCGTAGACGAAACGAAATTGCTTTCAAGTTAGATGTATTGAAACTGATGATTTATCGGAGAAGTGCTATTTTATTCTGGCAATTTGAACCTATGACAAGACACCGAAATAGTTAAATTATCAGTATATAAAATTTTTTTTGCTATTATTCGACTAAATTTTTTTATCGAAAGTCATTTATCGGAAAAAAGACTATTCGAATAGTGAATTATTCGTTGACATCCCTACAATTTATACTTCGATTAATGTTTTCCGGAGAAAACAGAAGGAATTTCGGGCTAGATTATTACAAATTGTTTTTGTTATCTTGAAAAAAATAATAATTGCGTATCACCATTGCTTCTAATGAAATACCAAATATTGATATCTGTATACCACTACTGAACGCAAAATGTACTGAGCAGTAGTCCATTTTTTATGATAATGCTGATAATTACTGATATTGGCTATTTGGCTGATAAATTTACTGATTAAAGTTACTGTGAATATTACTTGTGGGTACTTGATTAATTGCCTTGAGTTACCTGTGTTTTTTATGTGGGTAACTATATTTACTTATTAGTACTGTCTGAAAGTACTGGTGGTACTATTAATTTGCCTGATAATGTGCTGGATTCTATCTCCGAGGCTAATCGCTCCGCCCTGCTATCGACTTGCGAGAGGCCGTGCTTGCAAAAGGTCTCAGGTAATAAAAATTAAGATAAGTTTTTAAAAACAATTTTTTTTTTACAATTTCATTTTTTTCTGATATGCATATTGATTTTCCAGCATTATTGAGACAAATTCCAAATCGATACCAAACACTATTATAGTTTATGAAGAATCCTGTTCTCTGGCAGAATTTATTTTCTATAAGCCTTTTCTTTTTCTTCCATAAAAATATTCTTAACTTCCACTATTAATAATCACCATGTGATTAGCAATGCGGCCATTTCATGTTCAACGTAATAAGAATCTATTATTTATTTACCGACATGCTCTCTCTCTCTCTCTCTCTCGCTCTCCTCTCTCTCTCTCTCTCTCTCTCTACTCTTCTCTCTCTCTCTCTCTCTCTCTCTCTCTCTCTCCTCTCTCTCTCTCTCCGCAGTATGGGTTTTGGAAATAAATGATCCTTGTGTATAAGAACTTATGGTATATCTGCATGGAATTCTGATCGACGGTCGTTATTACTCCCAAATGAACCTAAATCCGAGGTATTTGAACTCAACGGAGCCGTGGGATGTGTTCATGCGGCCCGTGTTTTATAATCAACAGGCTTTTTGAAATTTGACCGAAAGATGATATCCAATGACAGATGTAAATTGTTCATTTATCTTTTATTTATCAATTTTTTTAGATATAAATATCAGATTACATGATACAATTGTTATTGGGAAGCTTAGGTATTTAGCCAGCTTCATAATGTTTTAATCAGCAAGACCTACATTAACCTGTATAATTGAAGAGGTAATCTAGGCTCTATTTCCATGAAAAATAGATTTTAGGAAAATCTTTTACTTTCATATCTCAGCATCATATCCCCTTAACGACAGAAGGATAAATAGTACACATTCTCCCGTTAAATGATGATTATGGGATTTTAATAATTCTCTAACAGTTTTCATCTATTCAGACAAAGTGTCTAGCTCCTCTTCCGTATATGTTGTACAATTCTTCATCGGAATTTATGATTATCATGAAACTATGTCGCCATTTATATGAGCGAGTTACTCGGAATTTAGGACCTTTTAAAATAAGGGCCTACAAATCCTCATTTTGGACTATATTTATATCCCCCGTAATAATATGACCAGCGGGACTATAATTAGATGAGGAAGGGGAACATGTACGCTTCGGAGGATTTCGTTGTAATTGCTCAATATCTAGGTACTGCAACGTCTGTTTGTACATGCAATTAAATAAATTGAGTGCAGTATTGGAATTATATCTATATGATATACAAGGTGTGGATTTCAACTTAAGATAAGGCGGAATGTGGCACTGTTTTTTTTATGGCTGGGGATGTTTGATATTGACAGCATCAATTCGTTTATTGTCATATCTGAGATGTGGAATCGGCGAGGTTTCTTGAGTTTACTTTCATCACTAAAACGTTTTTCAAATGTAGATAGTGGAAATCCAACAATTAATGAATGTCCTGCAGACGTTTATACACATGCTGAGCGAAACGATCAGCCTGTCATCATATCGTGGAGTGTACCTACCGCTGTCGATAACTCAGGAACAGTGACTGTCACACGGATTGAAGGCTTAGCCCCAGGATCATTCTTTTATATCGGACATCATAAGATTGTGTACACTGCCTCTGATGAAAAGGGGAACACTTCTCCAAAATGCACGTTTTATGTGCATGTGACAGGTTAGTATACTAATCATATTCATCACATGTTGTCTCCTCTATCCTGTGAATATCACCCATAGCATAAATTCTAGTATTATCCTTTAGAATAATGCAGTCACTTTTATTGGTCCAGAGCTGGTCAAGTGAAGGGAGATAATTCATGATGTCTCCCTCACGCAGGGGGTGACAACTGTGTTGTCTCCCTGTAGATGATGATGGCAGAGAAACTCGATGCAAAATGTTTACGTTTCCGTTGTGTTTTTGCCTCAGTCGATTATGACGACACAATCGAAAGCTTTCCGTTTTGTTTTCGTATGATGACGTTTTACATAAAAATTCAAGTCAGGAAATGTTTTCAAGATAATCTTTTTTTATACTTTCTAGATTATTCAGGATAATAAAACTATCATAGACTGTTTAGCGCATAGGCGCCCTTGGGTGATAACCCTACTTTGACCCGATAATTTGTCATGTCTCCCCGCTAAACAGTCCATAAGTGTATAATATTACACTGTTTTCCTACGCCGATTGTGACGTTACAAACGTACGTAAACATTTTGTCATTTTTGTACAAACACACTAACTCTGCTGACTGACTGGATACAAAACAGCGGTAAACATTAAAGAATGAAATGTTAGTATTTGGAAAATATATTCTACTTTATTCAAAAGATTGAAAAGTATTATATTCTCCAACATAATTATTGTGTGTATTGTTGTAGCACTCATTCTTTATGTGTACTTGTGATGTTGCATACTAGTGACATGACTACAGAATCAATGTAATGCAGATAGAAAACAGGAAGGGAGAGGGGGTAACATATGATAAAAAGAATCTTCTTGGGTTGTGGTTTGATATAATTTATATTCATCTCGTTGTGTGCTTTCTATCAAAACTCAAAACTCGTTAAATCAAACCACAACTCATGGGAGATCCTATATGTATCTTTAAATAACATGCATTTCATATAATCGATATCATATAAGTTTAACATAAATGGTTCCAGCAATTTTACTACATTTATTAAGGGCACCGAGTATCGGCGGGGGCCCTATAGTAATCAGCTTTTCCGTCCGTCCGTCCATACGTCCGTCCGTCTGTCCGTCCATTCCGTCCATCACAAACAGTTTTCACGCAATAACTCAAAAGGGCTTGCACCAATTAAGGTGGATCTATATTCCACATTAAATGGGCTCAATCATAAAAAAATATTTTAAAAGATACATATGTATACTAGCAACAGATAATCACAAAAAATATATATATGTCCACATGTTACTTTTTTATCCCCCCGCAACTAGTTGCGGAGGGGATATAGCATCACGTCCGTTCGGATGTGTGTGTCCGGAACATTGTGAACAAGATGGAAGCAAGAGCATTCCTCAGAAAATCAACACACCTTCCATACATGTTACCCATGGAGAGAGGATGAACCCTATCGATTTTCAAGGACAAAGGTCAAAGGTCACTATGAACTATTGACTAAATTCTTTCGAACAAGATAGGGGACACATCATTCATCAGATAATCATCAAACCTTTCAAAAATGTTGCCATTGGAAAGAGGATGAAGCCTATTGATTTCCAAGGTCAATGGTCAAAGGTCAAGGTCATTATTGACTTCGAAACTTTGTAAACAATATAAAAGCAATGTCATTCATCAGATAATCATTAAACCTTACACAAATGTTTCCCATAGAGAGAGAATGAACCCTATCGATTTTCAAGGTCAAAAGTCAAGGTCACTATGGACTATTAACTAAAAGTCTTGTGAACAAGATAGAAGACACAGAATTCATCAGATAATCATCAAACCTTTCAAAAATGTTGCCATTGGAAAGAGGATGAAGCCTATTGATTTCCAAGGTCAATGGTCAAAGGTCAAGGTCACTATATACTATTGACTAAAATTCTTGTGATCAAGGTAGAGGACACAGCACTCATCAGAGAATCATCAAACTATTCATAAATGTTGCCAATGGAGAGAGTAAACCCTATTAATTTCCAAGGTAAACGGTCACAATTAACTACTGTTTAAAAAACTTTTGTTGCGAGGAGATGCTACGCTTGTGTTGCCTTGTTTGGTATTGTCGTTCAACATTAGCCACCCCCTCGGGCTTTAATGAAAATATACAAGTTTTTCAATTTCCTTTTATGTTTGCATTTTTTTTTCAAACAAATGGACTGAAATACACGACATAAATTGTATATTCTTTATTAAATCACGTTTCTTCATTTTTGATGATACATTGGAATAAAGATAGTACTACAGTGTACTTTGTGAACCCTATACCTGTGCAAAAAAGTGTCAAAAATACCTTGCTGACACCAATATTATCCATTTTCCCCAATTTTTATGGACTAAACTTTGAATAAATTGTTTTAATTTTACAGATTATTATCTTAAAAAAAGAATTTGCTAAAAAAAAAAATCATATATGTTGACATATAACTTTAGAAGCTATAGGCTCTATCATAAGTACACCCCATTAAAAATGATGAAAATACCTTGCTAATGCCAGTATCGTTCATTTTCCACTATTTTTTGGCACTTAACTTTGAATACATTTTTTTTATTTTACAGAATATCATCTTAAAAAAAGAATTTACTAAAAAAAAATCAGATATTGACACATTACTTTAGAAGCTATGGGCTCTACCATAAATACACCCCCCCTCCCTCAGCAGTCGCGTTTAAAGGCAGCATTTCGTAGGTTCTATGGTCGTTATAACAGTTTAGATTGCCAATATGACTTATCATTGAGTCAAATGCTGTCTGATGTGTTTCATAACCATTGTTAAGCCGTTTTTCACACTGATTTGACTACGGACTGTTCCGTGTACCTGATCAAGACTATGGGCTCACGGCGGGTGTGACCGGTCAACAGGGGATGCTTACTCCTCCTAGGCACCTGGTCCCACCTCTGGTGTGTCCGGGGGTCCGTGATTGCCCAACTCTTGTTTTTGTATTATATTTGGGACTTACGGGATTGATCACTGTTCGTTATCTTTGCCTTTACCTAAAAATGTCGAAAATACCTTGCTAACGCCAATATCATCCATTTCCCCCATTTTTTTATGAACTAAACTTTAAATAAATTGTTTTGAATTTACAGATTATCATTTAAAAAAAAAAAGAATTCGTTAAAAAAATAATATGCTGACACATTACTTTAGTATTGACTCATAATTATTGGCTCCAGTCTTTGGCACTACATTGTTGATCTATTATGAAGTTTCCTGGATTTCCAACATTTACGGTCTTGAAGCATCACTGAAGAGACATAAATTTGGTCTCCCGCGCGATCGATAGTCCATCACTTGTACTGCCTATTATGATTTATATTATGACCCCTGAGTTAGGTACGAAGCCCCACTGTGGAATTTGTGTGTGCTGTGGGTCCTTATGCCACAGTTGACTAAGGTGACTATTTGCATCTACTGAGAGACATTTTATTCATGTGGTCAAAAATGCGCATCTGGTGCATATCAAAGTTGCTACCGTAATTGATGGAATTTATCATATACACCCCACCTCAACCGCCACTTCACTTTGTCGAAAGAGTGTCCCTTGCATATCACAAGTCGTTCCATCTGCACACCCAAAAATTTTAAAAATACACTTTGGAATAAATTGTTATTTGCTTATTTATGATTATCATTATAAGTTTTAAAATTGCAAAAAAAATGTTCACACTTGAGATATTACTTTAGAAGCTACACGAATAAACCTCCCCAAGGAAAATTTCCTATTGATAAAAATCTGCGTTGTTATTTCTAACGTTACATGAATTTTACAACCTTGGAATTTAATCTTAAACGCCATAAAGCATGAAATGAAAAAAAATGTAGTATAACTGGTTTATATTTTACATTTTTTCTAAATGAGAATATTCACTATGTGGCATACATGACCAAGAGTAACAGTCTAAGTATCACGGTGTGCTATATATACCAACAAAACTCAACATCGCCAGTGTCGGATCTATGATAAGATTAAGGTCAAAAATATATAAAGCACTAATGGACCCTAACGACAACAAAAAGTTACACACGCAAATTTTCGGACGACCTGTCCCTTAGCTTTCAGAGCGAATTATGGTAATAGAAGTACATGAAAAGATACTGGTCATGTATTTTTATTAACTATCATTCGTCCTGAAGAAAAGACAGGTCGTCCATCACGAAGAAAATTTGACTTTATAACATTTTTGTGTCGTGGTCCATTTAGTGCACAATGCTTATATATATTGTAATATTAAGATATATATATATAATATAATATAATATATTAATGATATATTTTCTATATATTAGCCAATCCATTTTTAAAAATACATATCTGAATATAAAGTTAACCCACTGAAATCCCCTTAACATATGCGTGCACTGCGACAACATCTCATCATGCCATTAATTCGCATGATGAATACTTACCAAAAATGAGTTGCATGTTACTTAGTACGAAGTCTCAGCAATCAGGAAAAAATTTGTCAAAAAACTCCTGACAAACCATTCAGAAAAGCATAGTTATGATAAGGATACAGTTAGTCGGTTGTTTCTTTTTAGAAGTATTAACATTTACATTCATGGACATACAATGAACCATTGACAAATGAAGACTGCAATAATGAAAGTTCAAAACTCAAACAAGATGCAGACAAACGTGTTCACAACTTATCAAAACGGTTCAAGATGGCATTTATGTTGGATACTGATTTTCGATAAATTTATCAGAATAGTGTATACAAGTTCCAATACAGTATGTGACTGTTGATTCTGTATGACAAAGTAAGACGATTTCCAGCTTCTCCATCGTCAACTTCTCATATGAATGTAGCGCCACACATTCCATCATGACCTGTATTAGAAGTCTCATGAGTCTTCCCAACTCAGATACCCGCAAGAGCTTGTATCTGCGTATGATACGAGTTTTTGAAATATGAGGGCAGGCTACTTTTTTTTTACCAGGGAAACAAATTGTTGTTGCAGGGGTCTTCTAACGTCTCACGTGTAAGGCAGCTTTCCGTAAATAATATCATGTGGTGTGATAACCTAATAAACAACTTTAGTATACTCAATATAGCTCCGTTTATCGCATTGAGTCAAATTGTGAGTGCTTCCAACCAATCTGCATAATGCGGTTTTATCAACACGGATCTTGAGGTCTACTAATCGGGCTTCCGTTTACCTGATCAGACCTATGAGGATCACGCGTGGGTGTGTGCGCAACAGATTATGCTTACTCCCACCCTAGCGCAAATTATCGAACCAGAGAGAATCAATCTCGTAACGCAGCAGCAGTTAAGTTGGCCAATGAAATCGAGCTGGCAAATACAATCGGAAAAACAATATTTATTTGATGGGAAATAATTAAATGTGGAACTTTTATGTATAATTTGTGCAAGATGATAAATCGGAACTGAAACCAAATACATATGGGACATTATAATTTCATCTGTAACTTAATCCACGTGACTCAATGGACGGACGCATGCAACGTCGTTTCTGTCCAAAACTGAACACGCAGATGTGATACTTCTAAATAGCATTATTCAATATATCTACCCGGCTACTTGGGATTAGAAATCCTAGTAACTTTGATCATGAATGTTTATTTCTTCAACCTCCTGTAGTTTAGGTGGGATTACGTGCATTCTACAGATTTTGACTAAATTTGGTTAAAGAAGTCAAATATATTTACACAATTCAACTTACCGTCATCTGCAACCTCCGCAAATTCAATAACAATATTTCCATAAATCATGTATCACTTAGGTTGAAGTACAACGATCGATTTATTGCTATAGCGCATGTGTAACGTCGTTAATGAGTTTATTTGGTTCGTTGATTAATTAAATAGCATACACAGATGTCATGTATTTAGGCAATATGCTTCCACTTGAACATGAATCACGTATATGCATTGAGCCCACGCATTGACAACAGTTGTTTCCCCACTTATCTCAATTAAATAAGCATATATTCAAATGCTCTTCCGACAGATCAGATTATATAGATATTTAGGAAATTTTTAATAATTACGGGCATTGTGATCTTCCAAGGAGTTAATTGTCTTTTAAATATTCTCCAGATCATATTTGCGAATTACATCGTAAAATTAATTTCTTCGTAGACGAAAAACAATTTTGATTCCGCCACCTCTAGATTCATAAAATGCCGTCACACAGTATCGTCGCTGACGTCGATCGATATAAGTGCATCAGAGATTCCGAGTTTGTTGGGTATATACTGCCGGGCGTCCGGACTACACTCACGACCAACAAAGCATGTGGGTAAGTTTGTATGTTTTTGTGTAGTGACTCTCTTCCTAAGATAAACAATCATGATTCTAAATTACCAAGAGTTATTATGCCAAGTGTTACCTGATATTTTTGGTGTTGTCATGTGTGATGTCATAACTCTACTTCGCTAGAGTAGATTGTCAGGACACGCCCCCTTTCCGTATTTCCCTAACTTGTAAGTCTCCGAGTGTCAAACTACTAACAAAAAAAGTTGACCGTGTGCTAGGAGTAAAAAACGAATCTCTTGAATCATCATTCACAAATTCTACGTCGCATAATGACTCCTTGTTTAATATACAAAATATCACCTAATTCATATGTTTGACGTGGATTTGTGTTCATAGCCTAGACTGTTCATGTGTTTCCCGTACATAGATTGCGGCGGAACGGAGTAAACTTCGTGGATTTCCTCGTGTACGAACTATACGGGCTCAAGAAGAATGTCAGACTGGCACAGATGGGCTTAAACTCCCCCTAGGCACCTTGTTCAGGCTCTCTGCGTGTGTCCTCGACGAGTCGCCAGTGGTTTGACCCAACTCTTGTTTTTTTAGTCTAGTTTACGATAGTGACATGACCAACGTAAACAATAGTAAATTAAACGTAAGATCATAGTCCCCCAAAACACAATTACATATCGATTTAGCCGGCCATACACGTGACCTTCGACCAAACAGTTGAATGCAGGTTCAGGTGCTGGAGGAGTAAGCATTCTGCTGCCTGCACCCTGTCGCGAGACCCAGCCTCTTGACCCTTAGTCGAAATAAAGAACGGATTACTCGCAGTCAAATCTAGTAGAAATGACAGCTAACAAGAGTATGAAACAAATCAGTCAACATATGACTTAGTCATACTTGCGTAAGGCAGCAAAAAAGTCCATAATAGCAGACCGTAGAATTTGCGAAATGATGACTATATTAGAGATTCGTTATAACCCTCCAACTTCAACTTTTTTATTAGTAGTTGGCCTCGCTTTAAAAAATCCGCATACGTATAGCATGCTCTTGCGTATCGAACCAACTGCGAAATGTACACACCACAAGCAGGTGATAGTGGTATATTACTACATAGAAAGGGAAAGTTGACGATTGCAAAGTTAAAGTCATCACGTTTATCATATAATGTAGTTGTCAGTCTGCCATTAGAGTCAATGCTAAGTAAAATATCCAAAAAGGAAGCAGATCTGTCAGATTCTGTGGTGTCCTTTATATCGAGTTCGTCGGGATATATCAAATGGACTTAATTGTGAAAATTATGATTGTTAATTGATTGTACATCATCTATAATATATTTGACGATAAGCCCAGAATAGTTTACTCAAATAGGTATTGTGAGATTGATAATCACTATATATCGTCGTTACTTGAAATTCGATAACAAAAAGCGTCTATAAATCTTCAGATATGATTTGCATTTTGAAGAACAAAGAGGAACATATTTTTTAAATAATAGTTTTCAGGCATTTCCACTGGGAAAAAAAAACTTTCAAAATACTGAAAGGTGTGTGGATTGCAAATGCTTCCATCACCTAACTACAATATCCTATAATTTGCCTTAACTTTAAGATCTGCTCATTATAAATTAAAATGCACAAATGTATGCATTTATGTTCGTAAATGTATCTTACATTATCTCATAACTGATCGTCAACACAGCGTCTACTTTACTCTATATTAATGCCCTACCATGTGGACATTTAGTCTGAGAAATGAATGCATTCAAAAATTATTTTTCATATTTCATTACATTGTATAGATAAATCGTTATTTGTCAATATGTTTTAGGTTTAACCTGCATACCACCACAGATATCTGATCGATATATAACCTATGACTGCGCGGATGGATACGGTTACGGATCATCCTGTAAACTGAGTTGTATGGGGAGTTTTCCATTAATGGGGAATGACACGATAACTTGTGAAAAAAAAATTAGCAATGCCTCAATGGAATCAACATACTGGGATGTTGGAAGTAAAGCACCTTATTGTAAAAGTAAGTAAATAGATATATCCAATCCATCGGCGTAATTACTATTAAACAACCAAATATTTTGACATTCTTCTTTTTGTAGAAAAATATGTTCTCTCCAGCTAGATTAATTATGATTACGATTAGACTCAGGAATACTGTTTACTTCGCCATTTTATATAATAAGCTGTTTCCTTCACGAGAAAACATACATAACATAAGACATCTACTTCTATTCCAGTTCGCAGAAACCGTACAGAATGCAAGTGCAAATGCAGAATAATTTGCGTATTCTTTGTGCATTATTTTAAATCATCAGGTCAAAAGTCATATATCACCTTAATACTCGATACAGCTTTGGCAAATCACCTCTTCTGAATTTTCACTGTATAAAATTAGATGGAAATTGTTGTTGCGGGCCTAATTCCGGTGTGTGAGTCATTTGTGAGCTAATCCCTGCTTTGAACGCTAATTTCCGGTTATCTGCAATTCTTTAGCTTTTATTTAGGGATATAGAAAAAGACCTGAAATGTTCCCATGGCAAAGTTGCAGTTTCCTGAGTCTATGAGTATTTTCCACTGCCCACACGCCGAGAAATGCTCCTAGTTTCAGGGATTTGAAATCCTGCTAACTCCTTCAATGATATACTTTGAATGTATATTTAACGATAAAATATTGTACATGTTCTCCTTATTTTGTTTTGCAGCAAACCCCTGTAATCCCCTGCCACCTCCAGTCAATGGAGCAATAAGCTGCGCAGCATGGTTATTCGGTCAAATGTGCCAAATGCAGTGTCAGGAGAATTATGACATACCGTTCGGAACCAAAGGTGATGATGGAGTATCTGATTTTAATGGGCAGTTTGTGTGTTCACAAACCACGGGGCGATACATGCCATCTAATACCGTGCCAAACTGTACAGGTACATTTCGTATAGAGAAGAATATCAAGTGCTTAAAGGGACATTGAAACGCTAAATTTTGATTAAACTGATTAATTATGTTATTTCTAATGGTCAGCAAACATTTGAAAGCCATCTGTTTTTGTTACAAGTGAGATGTAGCACTCAACTTTTTTTGTTATGTAAACAAAGCTTTGCCTTGTTTTTATTAACATAAAGATTGCTTCACAAAATATATGATAAAAACAAATTGAGATGTGAGAAATGATAGAAACTGTTGAATGGTGTTCAGATTGAACTCTGCTTTAAACGGACCGTTTACCAGCATATTCAATATACATGTATGTGAACAAAAATACGGAACGATCCTTATTTACATTGCAAAATTTTTTGATTGCTGTATCTCACTTGTAACACAACAAATGACGTTCAAAAGTTTGCTGATCATTAGAATAAAAACATAATTAATCATTCTAAAAATGCCAATATAAACTTTAGCTCAAAACACTGTCCATGTCCCTTTAAATGTTCCAGTCAGAGCTTTGCAAATTATGTAACTTGGACTATAATTACGCTTTAATTGCTCTTTATTCCAATTCTCCAGAGGTTCGGAATGTTATCGCGCGCGGTTCAGGCAGTCTTACCAGGGGAATATTCTACTAGTGTGGAGATGGAATGATAAGGAGACACTTAAACAAATTAAAGAAAATTTCATTTCCGTAATGATGCAGCTAGAGGATAATGGTTTCGATGGTGTTTGTCCAAACACTACTGAGTGTAATGTCAATAACACAGATGTTACGTGTGGTCCGACATCAGGACGACGTAAGCGATCTGCAGACGATACAGACAGCGACTTGTACTTACTGCCGAAACGTGACTACAAAAGGAGTGCGTCGGAAATAAGAGTTAGTTTTTCTGTGATGACATCTTGGGGAAACAGTAATCCATCAATGGACACGTTTCTACACTGGGAAAAAGTACAGCAAAATGTTTTTGACAGCATCAAGGAATCTGCAAAATCCGGAAACTTCAACGTGAATGGATTGTCTCCGGATATAGATTCTTTTTCCTACGGCTGGAGTGACCCTCACTGCCCAGAGGGAACAACAATCAGATGGAGCACAATGACATGTGGTACATATATATTTACTTGAATTTCAGAATGTCATTGTGTTGTAATAATAGTTTCAATAGCGTAGTAATACTGTTCTCACACTATGTCAAATATCCTTGCGATTACATGTAACATACGAATGCCATTCGCCGCTCACTCGCAATGATCGTATAGCTATCGCTAGACATTCGTACTCACACTTTAGTAATCGTGGTCGTTCGTGCGTTTTAACGAATATTAGAACATGCTCCTAAAATTCGCAAGGAATTGAAATTCTCAATGCAATCGTAAATGATTCATATGCATTCTTAAGCCAATTGTTTTGATGACAAGCCATTTACATTGATCGTAATACATTCCTTATATGTTCGCAAGGTTGTTTTCTGTCTTCGTTTTTTTTTTAATGTTTCAGACGGAGGTGGTGTTGGAAAACGTGGTGGTGTAGCAATTGGTGTGATAGAATTGTTAGATCTATAACCGGAATCATAAGAATTTATTATTTCCATTGGGTTTTATTGCTTCCCTTTTCATGTTTTTTTATTTGGTCATCTCTGGTAGGACTACATGTAATTCTGTTCGATTTCCCTCTGCCTCTGTAAGAAATCCTTGTATATTATTGCAAAAACATCATCAGGTTCGTATGGAATTCGTTAAGCTCGCAAAACACTCGTAAAGATTCGTAAGACAGTTGTAAACGATCTTAAGCCTTAATAATTTTCAATATTTTAAACACCCAATCTTATCATTTCTGACAAATTTTCTGCGAACTCCAAAATATTTCATTCGCAAGGATATTCGGCATAGTGTGAGAGCAGGATAAAGCATGATTTAGGATACTTTATTTATTTGTGTTCAAAGAGTAATTGAATTTTTAAAATGAAGTATGTGAAAATTACTACATTCGTAATCTGTGATGATTTTTTTCCATTTAGTCCCATGTCCAGTTGGCACCTACCTTGACAAATCAAATCCGTCAATCCCAAAGTGTAGAAATTGCCCCAAAGGAACTTTCAAGGACAATGAAGATGATGCATTATGTACTCCCTGTCCTAGCGGAATGTCAACTTCGACAGATGGAGCAGATACTTTGTCCGAATGTAAAGGTACTGGCTAGTATTAATCATTATGGGAATTTCAACAGGAAACGATCATTATTTGCATAATTATTTATCGTTCATTATCCTTTTTAGAAATAGGAAACCATCATTTTCATATTGAGATACAGTGTCTTTCATTACTTTATTCAGAAAAGTGTGACAGAGGAGAATTTTCGGACAACGGTTTAAAACCATGCAATGTCTGTCCGAGGAGCAGATACCAAAGTAAAGAAATGTCGACATCATGCGAGGAATGTCCTCATGGGAAAACATCAAATCCTGGAAGTAGTTCCGTGGGAAACTGTTCTGGTAAATACATCATAGTGATAGTTTACGTGTATATTAACAGTGCAAATGAAATAAAATAAGTATTTGACTCTTAATGAAATATATACATATATCTTGCATACAATATTATACATGTACATAAATAGCCCGGCGCAAAGCAGACCTCCATATGTAGTTTACGTCAAAGTTATTCATAAAACAAACTTGCTTTTATTATCATATCCATTTTTTAAATATTTCATTATGTTAAGCAAGTTGATTCATTTGTGACAATTTAGTGTTCTTTAATGGCGGTGATTGACGCTAGGATCCTGCACTTCCATTTGTCAACAGCCAATCAGAAAATCCTTCATGAATTTTATTGGTGATAGTTCTGAAACCTACCTTCCGGTTTATAACTAACGATTAGTTTATTGATTATTTGTTTATTTTTCGTACCGTTCAGAATAATTCACTCATATTGAGACGTCACCATTGCCGGTGAAGGGCTGCAGCTTAGCGCACTCATGACTTTTAGCAGTGAAGGTTCTTTTGCGTGCCACACATGCTGCGACACAGAACTGCCATTTTTAAGGTCATATCCGAAAGACCCGTGATTCTCACTTCTAAATGCCCGGCTCTTGGCGAGTAAGCAATCGCTGCCTACTTTAACGTCTTAGGTTTGACGCGGCCGGTGCGAACACGGGGCTCGAACGCACGACCTCCCGGTCACGAGGCGAGAGATCTACCACTGAGCCACAGCGACCTAATTCAGGGATATATTTCGAAGAATTAATATTTCAATGATTAATATAATGATAAATTACTATTGAATATATTGTCATGAGTAAATTTGTAGTTTTACAATGCATGAACTCTATAAAAACATTCAATTTCAAACATGAATAGATAGAGAGGAACTATGATTACAATTCATGTATAGACTAAAAGTCAATATTGTAAATTTAAAATAAAAATCCATTTAAAAATGATATGACTGTATTACTCATCAATATTTAAGTTTGTGTGCAATTCAAACTTCTAAGAGGTTGAGCTTAAGATATTGAGAACTCATTCATATATCATAATGGTACGTGATATGTATAAATATAAATAATATACGGTACCAATTTTTATGCACCAGATGCGCATTTCGACAAATTATGTCTCTTCAGTGATGCTCAAACCGAAATGTAGGAAATCCGAAACATGAAAGTAAAACTTTATAAAATGTATACCCTTGTATCTTTCAGAATTCGATATAGTTTTTTCAAAGCCTGGAGATGCCATCGTATTTGAAAACAGCCAGAATGATGAAACCAAAAGTCTCACCATATCCACACGGATAAAAAATTACAATTCTAGTCTGACATTATTGCAGGGATATTCCAGTTCTTTAAACATCACATACGGAGACCAAATCGATATCGAGATATTCGGGTACATATTTCGCAATTACTCGTTTGATCAACCTTAAAATTACTAAATGTCGCACATGTTTGAAAGATGAAAATCATTAAGCAATAACATATTTTAAGCTAAATACATATTTAACTTACAATATATTTAATATGCTTATACTTTCATGTGCATATTCGAAACTGATTGATTAATAAACTGTTTCCAACTGCGAATGAAAAAGCAAACCCTTCTGAATGATTGTATTTCGCAACAAGAAACATTACTTGACAACGGTTGATTTTACAAAAATTATCATATGCATCAGAATTTTGTGCGTATGGTTCATCGTTGATTGTTAGGCGACGTCGTTTGATCAACATAATAAGACAAAGTTTGCATGTAGTTGAGGGTAACATTGAAATTGTCAACCACTGCTACGCTACTGTTGACACTTGTTTCGTGGTGATAATTTTCAATGTTGACTTTAACTTTATGTAGTATTCATGTGATGTTATGTCTTAAGTGCAATACCTCCAAACTGGCAGTCAGTACATATTACGGGGAGACTTCTGTTCTGAATTTTTGTATTTTTGTCCCTAAATATGAAAAACGTGGAGCATGACATTATCGAGCTCTTCATTTGTCGATGTGCCATTTATTTTAAAATTAATTCAATGAGAGATGCTTTTAAAGATTAAGACATGCCAATATTATTTGAGTCTTTTAAAACACTTAAAACAGCTAAAGTTAATTTTATAACCGAAAGTACATAAATATTTTGGTCTATTTGATCACACAAAGAAATCAAGATCAACCGTATTGTATTTTAGCGTCTTTTGATACAAATTCTTTCACATTTCACGCTACCTATACATTTTCATTTCCTTTTAAGTTACAAAAGTTTAATTGCAAGCTAAATGTTCAGATAGTACAGAATTTTATCTTTATTACTTCAAAACCTTTTTCTTTCAGATCCAAAACAACAATAAACATTACTACCGACGTCCATAACTGGCACCATATAGCAATCGCACTAAATGGAGACACAGCAACAACAAGTGTCTACATCAACGGCAAACTGGATGTTCAGGAAAACATTCGAACCTTAGCAAATGTTAGTCTTATTGCGCCCAATTCCAAGTTTGCAGTCACTTTGAACGAAGATTCATCAAAAGGTTTTTGTTTTACCATTTACATACAAATATTGTGTACTAATGAACATGATTATCATCCTATGCACTAAAATAATTCTACATAATTCGTTTTTGTTTGGTAGACATTTCCATCACCGGATACCAACTAATTTCACACATTCCTTCCAAAGACGAAATTGAAGCACTGTCATCATCGTGTCAGTATACTAGCAATGACACGATCGTCTCCGCAAGTAAAATAGATTGGACGTATTTACAGAATCCACAGATGATTGTACCAAGCCAATGCGACAGTAAATAGTATACCCGAATCATTTGAATGTAACTTAAAGATAGCCAGAAAATAATTCTACGAGATGAAACTGTATCATCGACTTTATTAGTTTTATCTTACAAAATATAAAGCAAAACACTGTTGTGTTTTCAGTAATTATTGCGAACATGAAACATATTTTCACCTCATACAACATGAAAAAATGCTTTGTTAAAGTATTTTAGTATTTTAATTTTTTACCTACAATGTATCTTAACCTATCATTTTAGGTATTTTATTTAATGCATGCTTGCAGTTTGTTTATTCTATGCTTTTTGTGTATTGTCATGCCTTGTGCTGTTTCTATGTCTGTTTGTCTTTGTACAGTTTCTTTTTACCTTTGTTTGTCGAAATACAAGCTCTTCAGAGCTTGTATTTGTATTTAATATAATTCGATGTAAAATAGAGTTTCTGTATCTGCTTTGTCTGAAACTTGTAAATTTGTTGCAGACATCGATCAATGCAGTCCCAATCCATGCAATGGTCATAGATGCACTGACAGAGTACGGAGTTATTCATGTCACTGTAATAACGGATTTTCCGGTGAAAACTGCGATATTTCCCCTAATTACTGCAGGGATACACCGTGCAAAAATGGAGGGACGTGTCAGAATAGAAATGACACCTACACTTGTATGTGTTCACTGATGTATAAAGGAAGAAATTGTGAAATTCCTAAAGGTAAGTTTTCGCTGAGAGTACTGTAAGATTTCATTTTTGTTACCCTTTTATTCACTTTGAATACGGATGTTTGAATTATTTCAGTGAACGGAGGCTGGAGTGTATGGTCCGACAGCGTCGTGAATGAGACGCGTGAAAGACCACCTTCAACGGGTATTTGTATCAAACCAAGTCCACTGCCATCCTGTGGTCTGCACCCCTGGCGATCTTTTCAAAATCTGTTACCATGCAACAGTGAAACTTGTCCATGTGAGATGTTGTACAGTATTACAATCCCTTTACGTTCAGATCAGTTTGATAACAATGAGTAAGATAAACTTGCTAAAATAAAAATATTTGTTTGATGTTAAGAAAGAATCATTTGTATTTGCATCAGCATGTCCAACACTCAGACGTTCATTTGGTAACATTTTGAATTGTTCCGATGTCAATGAAGACGAAGTTTGTACAGTATCGTGTCAATCTGGATATGCATTTGTACCAGACAACCTGCCATTGGAGGAGTACAAATGCGGACGGAGCACAGGTTATACGTGGAACGGTCAGACACCTTCCTGTGGAAGTGAGTTGTACATGCATATACCAACATTGAGGGGCGTGTACATTATGACTTATTGTTTACGTCCCCCCCCCTTCCCCCAGGGAGGAAACATTGTTATTGTACTTTATGTCTGTCTGTCAATCTGTCTGTCTGTCACAAAATCTTGTGAACGCTTCTCTTTCTGTATGGCTTATTTAACAGAGTTGAACCATTATATGCAATACTTTACTGGCATTTGCAGATGTGCCTGTGTCGATACAAGAGGTTGTAATTATTTTCTAAAATGTTATAGTGGGTATCAGAGGAAAGTTGGATGTAAAATAACTTGTAAAGATTTCTCCTATATGGCTTATCCAACAGATTTAGAACTTTTTACCATACTTGTTAGCCATTTAAGATGTATGTATTCTCAGAGCAGGAGGACCGTATTGTTATCCTAAAGGTTATTGTGGATATAAAAGGGATGAATGGTGTCAAATAGCTTGTGAAGTCTTCTATTTGGTTTATCGGATAGCATTGAAACCATTTATGCACAAGTGATTATTTTTTTATCCTATGGAACAGTGACACTGGTGGCATCGACATTGAATTTTTCTTCCATCTTTTTTTCTCAATGCACAAAGTGTAGTTCATAATGTCTATGTTTCTGCTCATGTTTTATATTCAACACTGTGCAATACAATAAGGGAAGGGTGTGTAATTTTCAATCTTTATTAGGAGCTGATATGCCAAGGCGCTTATCAACCGTGTCAACTATAGAATACAACCCAGCAATACCTTGTGACAAGACGAACACTGCCCTAAATAGCGTTCAGAGTAAATTAGAAGCTACCCTGTCCTGTTATCAACATGCAATTTGCGCAGTTACAACAACAACGGGCGGTATATTTCGTTTTAATGGCTTACAGTAATACTTGCATTCCACTAATATTATTCCCTTTATCTCTTATCAATTCATATTGCCAGTTTATCCTTTGGCATTCATGCCATCATGCATAACCTTCATACACCTATCGCATCAAATAGATATAATTACAGGTATCTTATGTCAATTTGAATTGCATTTTAAAGAATGTTCAAGTTCTCGTCGAAGAAAACGATCCACATCCTCCGTTGAAATAACGCTGACTGCAACACTCTCGGAACAAAATCTCGATCTGGAATCTTACTATACAAACGGAAACTGTGAGTAAATGAAACATCTATGGAAAGTATTATTGAACTTTAACTATTAATTGAAATCTCTAAAGAAATTTCTGAAAGAAAGTATTTACACAATTTTCATCCATTGTCGTTGGGAATCAAATGTTTAATCCCTTTGCTGTGTACTCTGAAGTCATATGTAAGGAAATTGTCAATCAACCATTTTACAAACTTCTTCTCTCTATCACCATTTAGTGAGCGACTCGCTGAGAACATTGGTAAACACCGTGGTAGAAATAGAAAATTCTACAAGGATATTGAATGATACTGATGGTATACTTAACTTTGACATGGATGGGACTACATTCTCACCGGCCGGGATACAAGTCACTGGGATTGTAGACTGCGACAACGGACAAGGCAGTGATGGATCTGTTTGTAGTAAGATATAAGTGATGTAAAGTGATGTAAAAATATGATGCGTCCTAGTGCTAGTAAAATAAGATGAATGTAAATTTAATGGACCTGTATTGTAGTAAGAAATAAGTGATGTAAA
>CAJDSM010003270.1:0-11315 GCA_903981925.1 Ostrea lurida
GTTAAGGCCTGTGGGCCTCTTGTTTTGTATACATGTAATTGCTTTTTCAGCAAATATACTACTACTGATAATAATGATGGAAATCAAAGTGAAGAGGATACCAAACCTTCGTTAAGGACACATCACACCAATATCAAAACCCTTTAAGACAACCTTTGGAATTACAATTATGCGTTGACAGGACTTCCATCGTATTTTCAAAATGGGGCTCAAGTGAGCTTTTCTGGCCGAATTTGTCTTTCATTATTGACGTAGTTCTTGTTGTGATAAATTAACCTAGATTTCACAATCTCGTCTATAACTGCGAGGCCAATTTCCACCAAACTTGACACAAAATATCCTTGGGAAAAGAAATTCAAACTTATCATTTTTATGCCCCAGTCACAAAGTGGTCAGGGCATACAGTTTTACCCTTGTCCGTCCTTCCACAAAGAGCATTTTTTTGGACTTTTTTTCTTAAGCTTTGAGACATTGAGTTTTTTGTATGCGGGTGCATACTAATATAATTCTATTCGTTTGAACTGGTGAATTAGACTAGAATTATTTTCTCCTGAGTTGAGATACTGTAGAGGGCGCTTTTTCGCGCCTCTTTCGGTAGGGTTTATGGGTAATAAGCAAGTTTTGGTCATTCGACGTGTTAGCGCTCAGTCAGTGAACACGTAAATTTTCTAAATGGAGCCTCAATCCGACGAAGTTTCTCTGCGACAAATTCTCGATACCATCAATTCTCAAGCCGCAACCATTCACGAATTGAAAACTCAAGTGACTAGTGAATTGTCTGAATTGAAACAAGAAGTACACGGGTCTTCAGCTCAAGTGAAGAAGTTTAAATCCGACTCTTTGGTGAAGTGGCGTTCTGAAGGTAACCGAATTCAATTCACGTTTAATTCTGAAATAGAAGAGGAACTGTCTCAAATTTCCTGGGCTATTGACAATAATAAGCTCGATTATGCTAAAGAGATTCTATCCACTTTGTCTGACAAAGTAAAGCGCAGAAATAAACTGATTAAAATTGCCGATACTAGTGAAGGGGGCTGGGATACCGTGCGAAATTACGAATCGAATCCAGTTGCAAGTGATTCCGAGGACGAGAGTCGCATTAACAGAGCAGAAAATCGTGCTTTGAAGAAAAGGAAATTTGGCAAGAAAAGGAACAGAGCCAACCATGAATCGAATTCTGGCAACAGTCAAGCTCCTGCTCATGGTATGCAGTTTTTTCGTGCCCCACAGTTCAACCCAACGCAGCAGTTCGCTACCTATCCAACACCTCGGGGATCTGGGGGAAAAGGAGATCCCGGAGCCTGTTTTGCCTGCGGATCATTTAGCCACTGGAGAAACAACTGCCCCCTTGTCGGGCAAAGACTCCACAACGCCCCAACAACAGCAGCAAAGACCAAGAACGACTGAATGTGTAAAAGATGAGTATTTTTCACTTGACAATGATTTCAATGATACCACTTTGACGGAGAATTATTATGAATATGAACAGGGTAATGCAAACATAATTGTTAAAAACAGACTTAAGAGTCATTCACAGTTTTGGAGAAATATAAATGCCTATCCTTTCATTCTTGATATTATAGAAAATGGCTACAAAATACCATTTTATTCTACTCCGCCAGAGGCCTCTTTACACAATAATAGATCTGCACTCGTGCATGGCGAGTTCGTGGAGCTCGCCATACATGACTTGTTGATCAGAGGTTTAATCGCAGAGTGCTTGAGTAGACCTACAGTGGTTAATCCGCTTACTGTATCAGTTCAGAGCAGCGGCAAGAAGCGTTTGATCCTTGATTTAAGGCACATAAACAAACATTTATGGAAATTGCCGGTAAAATTTGAAGACATTAGAACTGCCATGCATTTTGTGAATACCGGTGGTTTTTGCTTTAAATTTGATTTAACATCGGCCTACCATCATATTGACATTTTTGAACCACATACCCAGTATTTGGGTTTCTCTTGGCGATTTGATAATAAAATCAAGTATTTCAGGTTTCTTGTGCTGCCTTTTGGTTTAAGTTCAGCATGTTATATATTCACAAAGGTTACACGACCTCTGGTCAAAAAGTGGAGGTCGGAAGGCAAGCAAGTGCTCATGTACTTAGACGATGGTTTTGGTTGTCATCCAAATTTTGAAAAGTGTCTTAAAACCGCCATGGAAGTAAAACAAGATTTGATTGATAGTGGATTTATTCCCAAAGTTGAAAAATCTATGTGGAGTCCTATTACTGAGGTTACATTTTTAGGTTATCATTTAGATTTAACAACAGGAATTATTAGTATTCCAGATCACAGGTTGAAGAAAATAGGATGTTCTGTTAGAGAAATTTATAGCTATCTGCAAAAAGCTGGCAAAGTTCCAGTTAGATTAGTGGCCAGTTTAGTAGGTCAGCTTATTTCAATGTCTTTTGTTACAGGAAATGTTTACATTATGACAAAATCATTGAGTGTAGATATTTTGCAAGCTGTATCATGGAACGAATCTATTCAACTAAGCGACAATAGCTTAAACCAAATTAAATTTTGGGAGATTAATCTTCATAAAATTACTGACAAAATTCAAAAAAGGACTATCTATTCGTTCCGTGATTTACAGCGATGCTAGTGGTACAGGCTATGGGGGATATGTAGTAGACAACCCTCTAAAAATTTTCACACGGTATGTGGGATGATACAGAGAAATAAAAGTTCTACCTGGAGAGAACTTGTTGCAGTACACAGGGTTTTCCTGTCTTTTTTGCCATTTTTAGAAAACATGTCCATCAAATGGTTTTCCGACAACAAAAATGTGGTGAGCATTGTAGAAAAGGGTAGCATGAATTCAGAATTGCAAGAAATTGCTGTAAGTATTTTTGACTTGTGTTTAGCATGTGGGATTAGTTTACATGCTGAGTGGGTACCACGAACTGAAAACATTCATGCTGATCAGATCAGCAGATTATTAGACCATGACGACTGGGCAGTCGCCGATTCTATTTTTAGTTATGTCGACTCTATTTGGGGTCCACACGAAATAGACTTTTTTGCTACTAATTATAACAACAAATTAAAAGTGTTTTATTCCAGGTATTGGACGCCTGGTGCGATGGGTATTGATGCATTTACGGTTAATTGGCAAGGTATAAATGGGTGGTTTGTTCCGCCAGTGTGCATGTTAGCACGAGTAATTTTGTATTTGAAGCAATGTAGAGCTTGTGGCTCAGTTATTTTGCCTCATTGGCCTTCGGCCAGCTTCTGGCCTTTGATCGTTGATGATCATGGTTTTGTGAAGGAAGCTATAGCTCATGTGGAGCTGCCAAATGGAAAAGCCTTTTATGTGCCTGGGAAATCTGGATCCATGTTTGGAAGGATAGATCTACCTTTCAAGATGTTAGCAATAAGATTTGACTTTTCACATTGATGTATATTCCTGCTTTTGTTTTATTTGTATAAATACTGTGTTAAGGTATATACATGTATATCATTTTTAAAAATTTCCGTTTTCCACATTGTTCTGCAGCTTTTAAAAGACGAGATTTCTGAGCTCCCTGAAGAATTAGCCGGCAAAATAGGACTGTAGTTCTCTTGTTTCTGAAAGTCGCGTCAGCATCACTGTAAAAGGTTACTATGCGCTTTTATGCGCTGGAAAAAATGGGCTAGTGAAAATCATATTATCGAAGCGTATTTGCCGGCTAAGCCACTTCACGTAGCTTTGTATTTATCCTGCCTGTCTCAGCAGTCAAAGACCACACAGTCCCGTTACGCAAGCTTTCTATGGTATAAAGTGGGCTCATTCAGTGATAAATGTGCAGTCTCCGACGGATCCGACCTTGTTAAACATGTGTTCGAAGGTGCCAAAAGACGTACTGCTACACCCTGTTTCAAAAGAAGGAACCGATAACTCTGGATCTCATCAACAAGATGTACGATTCTACATTCGAGGAAGGAAATCTGTATTCTCAGCGAACGATCTGCGCGTGTCTACTTTCGTATTCAGAATTTCTCCGAGTGTCCGAGTTATTAAGCCTAAGAATTTGTGACATTATTTTTCATGAGTCACATATGACAGTATTTATTGAGAAAAGTAAAACAGATATTTACCGAGATGGGAATTGGTTAGTTATATCACGAACTGAATCCAAACACTTTGGTCAGTTTTGGAATTTAGACAAAAATTATTTTCTTATGCTACCTTAATCTTCAGTTATTCTGAATTGTATTTGTCAAGAAATTTACCCAAATGTTTACGATAGGATCAGAACTTCAGAAAATGACAAATAAGCCCTTGTTCTTATACAAGGTTGAGGTTAGAACTATTTATTTCAGCATCTTTCTCTCCCTTTGTAAACAGGTATGCAAAAATTTCGGTTTTGCATAGACTTTGACGGTCAGGCGGGGCAAGCTGGCTGCACAATTCAGAGTATTCCAGATAGGTGTGTTTTAAAAGACATGTGTCGGATGGATAGTCGTGAGACGGCCAAAGATGGTTATGATCAAAGAATGAAATTTAAAAGAAAGACTTTTAGTTAGTCAAAATTTGGGCCTTTAATTTTTCCCGTTCTTTGATCTTCTCGAATAGGAGCGCTAACCGCGTCTCCTCCACTTTATATAATGTGTTTTGTTTATCTACAGTGTCTCAAGGTTGGCAGGATATAATTTCTATTCGTTTGAACTGGCTGAAATTAGACTAGAATTACCTATTTTCTCCCTGGAGTTTTGAGCCATATACATTGTAGTTTAGAGGCGCTTTATTCAGCGCCTCTTTCGGTAGGGTTTATGGGTATAAGCAAGTTTTGGTCTATTTGACTCGACGTGTTATAGCGCCTCAGTCAGTGAACACGTATTTTTTATTTACATTTTGATTTCTGAATGGGACTGGGTGGTGTACCATGAGATTTTTTTGCTTTTGTTTGATATTGAAATTTAGCAATTTGTTTTTATTTTAATGTGGCTCATACAAACAATGAGAAAGGACAGTTGCAGTCGTGTTGATTGGGACGAATAATAGGATGGGATTGTTTAATTTGTTGTAATGGGATAATCGAAATGCTGATGAAGTTTAAAGATAAAAATAGATATGAGCCGCTTAACCGCGTCTCCTCGCACTTATAATAATAGTGTTTGTTTCTAACCGATGTCCCTACCAAGGTTTGAGCAGTAGAATGAAATTACATTGATTGATTGACTCACCTCATATGGAGACGTCACCATGATCCGGTGAAGGGCTGCTAAAATATTAGGTCTATGCTCGACACCTCTGGGCCTTTGAGTGCTAGGGAGGGATCATTTATCGGACACGGGACCCTTCGGTTTTGCCGCACGCTTAAGGGGATGCTGGGGGACTAATTTCTAAAAATCATTAGATGAAGTTCGATTTCGTTTCTGATGGAAGTTCGTGCCCTTTAATCCTTGAAAAAAATTAATGTTTGGTGTTTTCCATGGATTTTTTTTTTTAAACGTCTTAGAGATAAGTTGAACTGATTTTTTATGGCAGGTGTATTCAATGAGTTAACAAATCAAGCAAATTTGGGAGTTCGTTTTTGGTTCGTCTGATTTTTGAATGGAGTTGGTTCCCTTAACTCTTCGAAAAATGCATTTTTGTATGTAAAGATTTAGTCCATATAATATCAGTAATGTTGATGTTCACTAAATGCTTGAAAGTATATATAGAAATGATCCTTATACATAATTTAGTCGACCTTGGTATTGAATTTACTGCTTTTAATTTAAACCTCATTGGACTTAAAATTGGTCGGTGGAGCATTCTGTGTGGGCACCGACACACCTAGCCATCTTCTTTCCAATGTAAGGGGAGATTATAATGTTTGGGTCATTGTAAAAAATGCGTTTTTCAAGGATGACTGGGCCAAGAAAGATATTCAATTTATCAATCGGATATGACTATAAAACGGTGTAACGAAGAGGCGTTGGCACATAACAATTGAAGAACCCATAACTGTTATCTGTCGAATATGAGTTGAAATAAATTCTTCACGGGACGTGTAAAACCTGTGTGCGTAAATACAATCAGCCCAAACAAATCTGTTTCAATACCACCCTGCCGATTAAAATCAATTGACGGCCTGTATTTCCAAACATACACGTACATGTTACTAGCGTTCATTACCAGCTTTGGCACTTTCGCGTTGATCGAGCATTGCAAACTCTTGTGGCGAGGCCTCTCATAGATTTTCTCAGTGATCATAATTCACATTCGAAAGAGTGACATAGCGTGGTCATAATCTCGCAAACCATACGGCCAATAGTGATTGATATTAAGCTTCGTTCATTCAATGCAGTGGCTCGCTAGCTTTTACTTGTGTATTTTAACGAATATTTATTTTGTATAATTTCTATCGCAAAGTCTGTGGCTGTTATAATATCTAGTTTGTGCCATATGTAACAATCTGTCATTGTCAAGTTTCAATACGAATATGTCCGGTTCTGAAGTCGTTAGGAGTTATTTCCCTTTGAATTATCGTATCATAGTAAGGCTGCGAAGAATTTTGTACAGTGAGAGTGTGACGCGAAATATTCACATTCGTCTCTCATACGCTGTTTCATAACCGAGATATTGATTTATAAACACAACCAAGTATTTACGAATTTAGAGCAGAAAATAATCAGCATGGAAATTCCAATTATATCACGCTAATGTCCTTTGGTCGAAAAATGACATAATTTTTAAACATTTCTTCTGCTTTATATTTTGTATTTCCTTGGCATTTAATGTAACAATCGTCTTTAAAGAGAAGCGCTTTTAATACATTTAATAATCTTCCCCCTGACGGTAGGTCAGACTCACCTCAGCATTCAGTTCCCACTAAATACACCTCCTACAACAGAAGAGCTCTGTACCTTTGAAACCGGCGAAATTATTCAAGCGCCGCTCTTTTTATACAACCTGATTGCTTCCATTTACCGAGGTTGATCAACAACAATGGGCTCACGACGGGTGTGTGACCGTCAAGCAGGGGATGTTTACTTCTCCCTCGACACCTGATCGTTTCCCTGTTATATCCAGCGACCCTTTTTGCCCCAACCTCTACCTTTTTCCTGTTTGGGTTTTTGCGAGATTGATTCACTGTTCGTTTTTTTCAATTTTATCCTGGAATAAAGAGACAATGTAATTGGAGACGAACTTGTGTCCCGGCTTTACCGGAATTGTTTTGGGTACTAATCTTTTAGTTCAATGTTTGCAATGTCCACAATGGGTGACGGACATTTGCTAGTTAATATATTATTGCCACACTATGTCTTGCTATAATATTTTTCCGATTTCCTTTATTTTCCTGTAAACTATCTACATGTATATATACAATGTCATATAAATATTTTTACAGACTGCACAAAAAGCAAAAAAATCTTAAAGAATATATCCTTCGTCAGTTACATGTAGGTAATTTGATTAGCCGCACATGGTATAATGTATTATTTATGTTCCTGTATGCATGTAGCAACCGTACTCTTGTAACGATAGATCTTCGCATGTTTCCCGTGACTATTTTTTCATTCTAAATTAGGAAATGCGCATAGAATGTTAATTAAAAACATAAAAACGGATTTTATTAAGTCGATGATCGAAGTTGTCAGGCGCCATCCATTGAAATGCTTCCGACGCATTTAGCGTCTTTCAAGTATGTGTCTCCGCAAAATATCGTAATCATTCATCACATTTGTTTGATGGATTATTGAAGTAAATATGTAACATCGACTTTAAATCCCATGTTCTATTTGCCATGCAAGTATGTATACAGATTGTTTCCATAGTTGGTATTATTGCATACATATAATCTAAAAGAAACAAGCATTTCTGAGAGTATTTGCCATAGCAAATACATAAGTCCCCTACCCGAATTACAAACATTATTCGGACTGCACACCAATTATTCTAATTTCATTATGTAGGCATATCATACTTTGGTAAAGAACCAGGATAGGAAAAATGTAATAACTTTGTGAAAAAATGAAATGGGCGAAACCAGATTCGAATTTGAAATCTGTAATTTGTATGACAAGAGCCAAATGTATCAATAACAAATTAATATTTGCAGGCAGAAAAAAAAAGTGCAGAAACTGATCGTTTTTAAAGTCCCAAGGGCCATAACTCAGTGAAAAATTAAATAACTCGAATCGTGATCTGTAACTTGCGTTATGGCAAAGCAATGTATCATATCAAATGAAATATCTGCAAGCCAGTGGAGAAACAAGTGTGGAAAACTGATTTCCCGGACTGACTGACGAACAGACGAGTGCAAATCTATTTTAAAGTCCCCCTTTCGACCTTCGGTCGGCTAGGGGACTAATTTAAACCCCGTACCTTTACATTAAACAGGAATAAGGTCATGCCAATTTTTAAATCCTATTCTGCAGATTTCGCTCGCTTTCTATTTAATCAGTCAAATAATAATACTAATCAAAAAATAATGTTCGCTAGCATGTCCAAATTTTTTCGACATTTTACGACTAGCCGTACAGAATCGACCTTGAGACTTGGCTGACGAATGACAGCAAGCGCAAAGGCTCTGGAGAAAGTTTCTTGACAGTGTAACAAGGTGTTTTTAAGATTTCTTATCTTTCTATGTATGGATACTTCAAAAACATTAAATCGAAAAAAATAATTCAGCTCATGTGGTGAATGGATTTTAGATCTTTAATTTTTTTGAAAATTTCGCCTTGATTCAATTAAGCTTAAAAATATAAATTTCTTGCATTCGCTCCGACGCTGCCTCAATAAGATTTCATTTTCAATGAAAAGATACATATTTATGAAATAATCTAGCTCTCTCGCCTGACTTTTTTGTGTTTTTAGGGTTTTTTTTTTATTTTGTTTGTTTGTTTGTTTGAAATGCCGAAACCTACATTTCGTAAATTGGTCTATAAGACATTTACAAATTTGATAAATGTTAATTTCAATGTGGCAAATGCAACTAATGAAACTACAATATACATGAATTTATATATTGGTAGGTTCTTTGAAATTCCTGAAATAAGATAAGTAATTTGCAACGATAAATTTAAAATCAAAATCAAAACTATTTTATTTTCAAATGCAATCATAAGAATTTTCAGCTGCAGTTTGGAATTAAAACAATGGTATATTTTATAGACTACATTATTTTAAAAGATATGAATTTCGCATTTCATAGCAGTGCTTTTCAAAAAAACATCTAAAAGATAGCAAAATACTCGAGAATTAAAAGCTATCGCTTGATGACGTTGACACCTTGGGATTTTTAAAAATCTCAAAGAATGAATGGCTTAAACACAGAATCGTTCTAGAGCAAAAATGTGAAAACCTTTGTTCTGTAAAGTAACCAAGGATTTAATTAACTTCACAGACCTGAATAAAGCTCCTAATGATTTATCGATGCAGACTAGGACGCAGTTATTCATCACAAGTGGTTCCTGAAGGAGTGTTTAATCTGATCAGCATCTTTCGAAATACCAAAAACGTTTGCTTGAATGGTTAATGGATATGAAATAAACTGAGGAAGAGAAGGGGGATTTGAAATATAGTTGCAAAGTATGTAATAGTAGTTACTGCAATTTTCTTTTTTCCTTGAATGTGTTATCTCTGTTTGTCGTACAATATAATAATCATTTATGTACATACATGTAATATGGAATAGCTTACCCCGGCATAACCTCACAGGAACGGGGCGCTTTTGAAGTTAGCGGTGGTGAAAACGTCAAAGTTGGCTACCCGTATGTACAATTATTAACTCCGTGATCGGGAGGTCTGCGTTCGAGCCCCGTGCTTCGGCACCGGCCGCGTCAAACCTAAAGACGTGAAAATAGTAGCTGATTGCCCTTCGCGCCAAGAGCTCGAATTTGGAAGTGAAAATCACGGGTCTTTCGACCTTAAAACGGAAGGTCCCGTGTCGCAGCATGTGTGGCACGCAAAAGAACCCTCAGCTACTAAAAGCCATGAAGAGCCTGCATAGGTCTAAATTCGCAGTGCCCTTCACCGGCATTAATGGCTGACGTCTCATATGAGTGAAATATTCTCGACGGGAACAAAAAAAAAAACAACAAATAATCAATCAATAAACAATATATTCATTTCATTTCTATACAAAGTGTTATGAATGAATTGAGAATTACGGCAAACTAACTACTCACTTTATGACAAAACGGGAACGATTTCAGCTTTCTCCATTCGTCAACTTCCCATAATTTATGTAGCAGATATTCTCATCATCCCCTGCATTGGGTGTGTATGTCTCTCAACTTATTCGATACGCAAGAGGCTTGTTTCTGCGTATGATCAAGTTTTTGAAAATCGAGGCAAAGCTAACTTACAGACAAGTTGTTGTTGGGCAGGGGTTACAACAGTCACGTTTAAAGGCAGCAATTTCGTAAATTCTATGGTCGTTCTATAACAATTTGTTTACGCAATATGACCTATCATTGAGTCATGACTGTCTGATGTTTATCATGAAGCCATTGTTTAAGCCGTTTTTTCACCACTGATTTGACCTACGGAATGTTTCCGTTTACCTGATCAAGACTTATGGGCTCCAACACGGCGGGTGTGACCGTCAACAAGGAGATGGCTTACTACTCCTAGGCACCTGACCGCCACCTCTTGGTGTGTCCCAGGGTCCGTGATTGCCCAACTCTTGGTTTTTGTATTCTATTTTAGGACCGTGCAGAGATTGATCACTGTTCGTTATCTTTGCCTTTACAATTCTACATTCTGTCCGTTTATATTGCGAGGGGGGGGGGGGGGGGGGGGGGGGGGGGGTTGTTGTATCAACAGCTACTTCTTGATCAATTAAAACACTGAAATATCTTTGTGATCAGTAAAAAAAACATTGAACCTAACTCGATGTGTTAAACGTAATCATAGTTCCCAAAATAACATATACAAAGTCGAGTGTAAGGCAACACGGACCCCGACAAAACGAAGGCAGGATCAGGTGGCCCACGGAGAGTAAGCATACCTCTGCCGACGCGGTTAACACCCGTCGTGAGACTGTAATCGAAACAATTTAAGTAACGGGGTTACCCGTCGTTAAAATCTAGTACGAAAATGACATCTAAACCCAGAAACCTGTAATTTATTTGTAATAATATATTAAGGTTCCTATACTATACCAACCTCCTATTAAAAACACAAGGAATGAAACATATTTACCCTCAAAACAATCGTTTCCACAATACCTCTCAATTCGCTTTTATTGTCACCACACCTCGTAAATACTTCCTGGTTCAGTAAATCCACTTTTCTATGCTAATCGATCCACCTATATAAATAATCCTCAATCGACGCTGATAAATCGGAAATATTCTGTGGGTTTTTTTAGGGACACATTTTTACATCTAAA
>CAJDSM010003270.1:11340-27794 GCA_903981925.1 Ostrea lurida
GGGGGAGGGATATGACGGTAGCTTAGTCGATTAACTGAATCTGAGAAGATGAGAAAACTCCCGTTATGGTCAAAAGCTGATTTGTTAGTTCGTTTAATGACTGAATATGTTCAAAAAAATACTCCAAAGTACGCGAAGGTAAGAATATAGGATGGCTCTGTGGTGTCCTTGTACGCTGACTATCATACTCTTGTAATCGATATGCATCGAGTAGGGAGCCATAAACACCACCAAATATCGTGCACCACGGTTGTATGAAGGAAAATAGGCTTCAACCCATCATCATATGGAAGCTCGAGGCGGTCGCTCGCGATCGTCCGCTTTAGAGGATAGTGAGTATGTCGGTGGTTTGGTATAGATCGAGTACATTCTGACTTCTAAGTTTTATTAGAAAAGACGTAAATGCGGTCCATAAAGCAGAATAAAAATGTTCTAAGTATCTTAGATAGAGATGTCGCAAGCGGTCCAAAGAAACAGCTCATTTCCCGACTGTATATACCTGCTTTGCTATTTTCTAGGAACAACCTAACCGGTCAAAGAATAGAACCAGCTCTGTGTATTCTAAGTTAACCGCGATTTGGAAATATGTCCAGTGTCATTGAAAATCCGTCTGTGAAATTAAATAGACGCCTTCTTACATAAGACAAGGAGAAGTGTAATTTGAAGAAACTATCTGGGAAGACATTCGGCAAATAGAAGTATATGATTATGATCCAGAAGGTGTAAAAGTTCTCGTTGCCATTGGAAATTTTGATAAAGAAACCGTTGTAAATGGTCCTATTTAAGATCTACAGAAACCAGCAAGAAAACGTAAAATTTTCGAGAGACAGTTAGAGTACATTAGATAAAAATCAAATGAAACCCGTGAAATGTCAGGACGAAATTCACACAGAATGATTTAAACCGAAAATTTGTTTCTATAACCAACACCAAACTTGAAAGAAATCAGGACGAAAAATTAAATTGATACTGTTCTCTTCGATCTTAAATATTAAGTCGACAGTCAGATTCTAAATTGCAATTGAGAATGAAACTGCGTGATTAGTATCAAATGGCAGTACGGACTGTCATGGCCATCAATAGTACTTAAGCAACACATCATTTGATCTCATCTAGAACAGCTCTTTCAGAGAAGTAGGATCTGGACCCAGAAACAGCAGATCTTATAAAGCAGCTAAAGAGTCAAACAGCCAAACAGAGCTTTGTTCAAATTACTGGAATCAGTCGAATAACATCTAAGAGCATCACAACTCTTCGAAGTAACTTAAGCCATCGTAAAAGATCAGACACTCAGTCAGAGCTGTTCGAAGTACTTAAAGCAGATCGTAAACAGGCTAACATCAGCAAGCTTTCAACAGTAACGTAGAAGCAAGTCTAGAAAACAAGATCTAGAGCACCTAGCAGAGCTGGTCTAGAGTATCTAAAGACATCCTAGAACAGTTCTAGTGAGCAGTCAACAGAGCTGTCAAGTTAACTAGAGCAGTCGAAATATAGAGTTCAGCAAGCCATCTAATCAAGTTAACTTAGAGCAGCATGTAGAGCAGGTCCAGAGCATGAGCAGCAAACCTGTCTAAATATAACGATTAGAGCGGTCATTAAGAACGCTTACGAACCCAGTATAAAGAGAGTAAAGGGTCGCATCTGTAAGAATAAAATTATTATATCAAACAGTAAAGTGCAATAAGACACGAACATTTGATCAAATCTCTATAGATTCCTAAAATATGAAGAAGACAAACAAGAGTGGCAAACAGGACCCCTGAACACAAGCCAGTGTGCCCCTTTTGCAACAAAAAATCTCTTACCGACAGATAATCAAATGTTGTGGAACTACAGCTTATACTTAACTAGAACCCACTAGGCCCTCGAGTAAGAGATTTCAAGCTTGTGCAACGATTATATTCTTAAGATTTGGCTCATTCAAAACAAATAGATAATATGAAAGAATTATAAATGTAATTACGTGATTTTGTATTTTTCGATCTTAATCGTAAGATTTTTGTGAAAAGGGCCTTGATTTGGGATCATGTGACTACGAGGAGTAAGCATCCCTCGAGACCGGTCACACCCGCTCGTGAGCCCATGTTTGGATTCAGTAAAACGAGTAAAAAACTTGAAACAGTCGACGATAAATCGAAATGTTCGAAATCTAAAAGCCCCACATCTTAAGATTTTTTTCTTTCTTCATAAAATGCTTGTAATAAATTCTGCCCTTAAAACATGTTAGTGAGTTAACAAAAAGACACCAAATTCGTGTCCCTTCGAAAATTTAAAACAGATTTGTTGAGGAGTAAAGAACAGTGCAGGGGCTGGGGAACATTTCCAAAATCCAGCAATGTATTTTTGTTTGTTTGAATCAATAATAGGTAACGTAATTCCTAATCATTCGTCCCATTGACTTGAGAATGTCGCTATAAACTGTGCGATTACAAATTAACTACAAGTCAATTTGACTGATTTGTTTCAATACCCTATGATAGACTGTCATTTTCCTACTAGATTTGACTACGGGTACCCGTTACTTTATTTCGATAAGGCCACGGCGGGTTGAACCGTCAGCAAGAGCGAATGCTACTCCTCCATTGACCCTGATCCTAACTATCGCTTTGTCGAGTCTCCGTGTTGCCCTACACATTGTATTTTGTTTTATTATATTACGTTTGAATCACAATTAACTCGCCTTGTTGTATGTTAAATGTTAAAAAACTAAAAATCACCTTTTGAAAGAGCAGGTTAGAAGTGCTAATCATGGCGTAGAGCGGGGCATGGGCACATCCCCCCTACAAAAGTGGGGGGCAAAAGATGGTTTGCCCCCCCCCCATTTTCTCGAGTAAACCTTTTCCTGCAAAATACACACAAATTCTAGAAAAAGTGCCCAGCCCCCACTTTCAGTAAGTAATAGAGTTGTCCCTGCCAACTTTAGCTGCAAATGCGTTTCTTACTTTTTTCTTTTTTTTGGCTTTTGTCACAGGTTTGTGGTTGTGGTCGTGCCGCCTGCTGTTTTTTGTTGTTTGCCATTTTTAGAAAACACATGTCCATCAATGGTTTTCCGACACAAAATGTGGTGAGCATTGTAGTATAGGGGAGTTTGCCCCCAACCCCCCACGGTCGCGCCACTCGCACTATTTCTTGGCTAATGTTCTATAAGTATCCCTCCCCCTGCCCCTTTCAAAATCATCCCACTCTCTGAAGAGTACGATTATCAAGTGGAGGAATAATACGAAGTTCTTGAAAATGAACACACGGTTGAACCCAATGAGGCGCGCGTACAAAGAGCGTGGAAATCAATAACATTCATTAGTAACCGCTTTGATTCTGATAACTTCAGGAAATACAGGAAACAGAGACGCGAAGGATGAGCGCACTTTGTTCAGAAAGCCATTTCAAAGGCAGACAGTTTCGAAAAAATTCTAGATTGTACGTAGTATATACGATTATTTGCCAGTATGACCTCCATTTGGGATCCAATCTGCTGATGTGTTTTCCAATCAATGTTATAGTTGCCGTTTCATCACGGGAATTGACTACAAATATCCATCCTATTTACCACAATGGTTGTAAAAAGCCATTCAGAATTGAAAGATCAATGCTTACGAAAATATGCGCAAACCAATAAATGTATGGGCTTAATGTACTTATTCAACGATAATGGTAGTATCTAAATGATTCAAACCTGAAAGTGAGTGAATCAACTACATGAATAGGGTTACAAATCACCAAATGGTGCTTTGGGTATTACAGTCAGATGGGGTATTGTCATTTCCTCGAAAGAAAACGAAATTGCAGAAAATCTACCACGCGAAACCATCTGAAATTCAGTGGTTGCAATATGTCTACCTATTAAACAGTGCATTAGGCTTTAATATCAAGCCGCTGCAATATTTTGGACAAGGCCTCTGTTTGTAACAAGGAATAATCACACAGTCTGAAAGACTCGCATAATGGATTAGTCCTCCTGAACTCTCATTGTTATTCCAACAAGTGGAGTGAAATTTAGCATGCTTAAGTTCAAGCAAAGTGTCCACTGTTGATGGAACGTAGGTACATAGATCATATATAATCTAAGAATATGTATGACTGAATTCTTCTATTATTCATGGCCGTTGCTGCATTAGAGCCGGATATTCAAGTTCTTCTCACATAATTAATACACAACAGCGCATTTGTGTTTGTCCATGTCTTTAATATTGTATTAATTCATTCCTCTTGCTTGGACAATAAGCAGGCATTCAGAAGGAAGGTTAATGCAGATAGTTGAACTTTTTGTAATGTACAATTTGTGTGTTAGTTCAGATACAAACTGTAAGGTAATACAGCACATGACATTTGATATAGACAGAGGGTCAAGTGGGCAAATGGAGTTTGCAGTGTTCGACAATATCATTTTATTCGTTACGAAGGTATTGCGCAACGATGGAGTATATCTTTTTCTATGAATAGTTTTACCTATGATCAAAAATACTTAGGTAAACCCTTCTTATAAAATAACGTTCACAGCTAAACTCACGGTCCATAGCTCTCAACACGGAGGTAAGCCTCAATTGGCTGGCTTGAAGCAAGCACTTTGGAACTCTTCATTGGGCCAGTGGAAGGAGTTTCAACAAACACAATACAAAACAACCCTTTTGAACGCGTCATCGGCTAGGTGGAAAAAATGTTGCGGTCTGTTGGAATAGCGGGCTATTAAATCTAGATAAAGTTCTCGATACATGCTATTGTATAGGATTTTTCTCAAAGTACTTATTCTATGTTGTGTACATATTACAGAAAACTTCATCAAGGTCAATATTAATTGTGAATGGAAACTAGGAATATCCAACTCCTAAAATAGATAATCATCATTGTAGATACTGATGACTAGCCATGGAAAAAAATTATTTAAAGTTATCTCGTCTTACTCCCTCCCCGCTTTCCTCATCTAACGATTAGCCATGCCTTTAACATGTGGTCTTGGTACGTATTAATAAGATTGTGGGCTGTTATTGATACAAAATATAAACAATATCTCTAAGTTAAAAAACCTTATTCATTAGCAATTAGGGTAAAAACAATGACATACATTTAATCGGATCTGCGACATTATAAGACAAATCAAAATCGAACCGTTCATAACTCAGGTGATACCTTTGCACATCCAAACATTACCACGCACACAAGGCGTATTTATACCTACGGTTCTAATAGCTTCCAAAACCTTGAGAAGAATAAATAACCATTCTTACCTCTATAACTTTTGAGATTTAATCATTCTTACTACCTAACAGATCTCTCCTACTTCCGTCCGTCGGGTATCTGACTTTCTCTCTCCATCTTCTTCCTACCTCTCCGGTCTCTCACTCTATGGCAAGCCGTCTGCTAATTCTCATCTCATGCGCCGTCTTCTCTCGTTCCTCTCCTCTCTCTCTCTGTCTCCTTCCTCTCTCATTCTCTGAAATTAACCATGGCGAGTACTAGCAGATGAGCAGGTTACCTATTGTAGTGATTCGCAGTACTAGATATATAAGCAACGGCTTTCATAATGGACTTTTGCAATACTCTCTCTCAGTTAATCCTTTCTCCATTCCGTTATTTTCGACTACTCATGCTCCCTCCATCATGTATCTCCGAGCTTGCTGTCCTTCTCTACCTCACTCGTCCCTCTCTCTCTATTCCTCTCTGCTCCTCCTCTCTCCTCACTCATCTTCTCTCCTCTCCTTTGAAATCTGTAGCCCGCTAATATTGATAATTTGAATATTTAGTTACCTATATTGCTTTATTACATCGCAGATTATCCCACCAGCATGCACTACGAGCTCCGAGCACGTCTGACGGGCACTGTTTGTTATCTGCGAGCACCTTGATTTCTCGATTAATTGAGAACGTAGAAATCCAGAGCGTATTATAAAATCACCGGGGAGACTTATAGCCTCTGCTTGCAGTTTATCCGATTGGGTACGAGTCCTTAACCTTGCGAGATGAGACCGGCATCCAACCGGTTAAGATCAGAGCAAACAAGGTTGGCCTCATATTTGGTGCCGATGAAGGAAGCTATCAAGCCTTGCTCTAACTGTGGAGGAGTTGCCTGCCAACACAAGTGGATGATCGAGTTACACTTCCTGCCTTCATTCCTGGGTATCCCTCGCCGCCACCTGGGTCAAAGATCTGGATCAGCATAGTCTTCTGAGGAACATAGGATTAAGAGCAAATAATCGCGGATCAAATGGTTCGAACAGCATGTACATCCTCAAGAATCATGTCTCTTACATGCCGGTTAGCCGAAGTATAAGATTTGACTTTAGATAATACACTAATGTCATACATTGGATGTAAAACCTAGCTGGCGTCACGTTGGTTTATTCCGCATCCAAAGTTTGAACTATTCATTAGAGAAAAGGTACTCATTTTTAGCGGGGTGGCCGAACCTGATGACGGTAGAACATATACTACAAAGCGAATGATGTGAGATACATAACTATATGAATAAATTGTTTCCAGGTTCCACAACCAGATCATTTAATTAGACCTTCCGTGTTTACGGTGTATATCCTGTCCAAAACAAAGATTTGACTTCTTGATGGGCGTTTGATGAAGAGACCAGAGAATATTATTATAATCTCCTACCGAGTCTCCAGACCTGCACAAGCTTTAATTTTAAACACGAACGCTGCGGAATAATGAGGACTGCGGCTTAGCTTCTCTCTGTTTCTTGAAAAGTCCCTTCTGTCACGCATCCACTGTAAAAGGTTACTATGCTGCTTATTAGCGCTGGAAATAAATTTATGGCGAACTTAGGGGAAAACACAAGTCAGGAGAAAAATTCATAAGTCCTGCGCGGAGGGTGCATATTGAAAGCAAAGCAACTACAAGGATGTTACCTGTGCTTTGATCAAACATTTCTCTATATGAGCACACTTCGTCCTCAGAGGGTACTCACAAGCAGTCACAGGCACAAACTTTCACACACAGTCCCGCTTCTATCGACATACGGCAAGGAAGGCGTGGCAAGAGGGTCACTTACAAATCAGCTTTACAGTACATGGTATAAAGTCTCGGCCATTCTACTGACTTCAGTACTAGCGAAATAGCCCTCAAACTACTGGTGCCTAGACAATAAGAGCCATGGCCAATGCCCAATCCGACGCGAATTTACAAAATGTGCCTCACAACTCAAACAATCTGCACGTGTCTTACAGAGTACTAAACAACACAGAACATACAGATGCTGCCCATGTCTAGAAGGTTGCCAAAAAGACGTATCATAAGCAACTCACAACATCGAGGGGGGCTTGCCCTCGATGAGTCTACTCTGATTTATTTAACGTTTTAAAGAAGGCTAACCGGAACTAACTCTAACCAGGAACAATCAGCACATCACAAACGAAACATGTAAAATACCGCACATCACACTCCTACATTAGAGCAACTAGTGCGAAGAAGTGTGTAATGATTCCTGAATTGACCCTGTATATCCCAAGCCAGTAGATATTGAGGACTCACGCACTGTGGCTTCTACTGTACATAACGTATGGAAAAACGAGGAGGATTACTCGAGTGTCGACCAGAGAATATATAAATAAAAGATTCACCTAATGAACCAATCAATATTACGTGAGCATTACTTATTTCTTGTAACGGCGCCATATGACAGTCACATATGACAGTATTTATTGGAAAGAAAACAACACAGAGGATGGCAATATATCACAAACCTGTGGAGGAATGAAATGGACGAAGGCTGCGATTTTAAGGTCTACATCGTGAGCTAGTAACGAAAAGAAACACTGTGAAAGTCTACCAAACTTTTCTCGTCCACAATACCAAGTAAAACATCTTTCAATGCGTGAAAGAATCACCAATATTTAAGTGTAAAAAATTTATCAATAGCTAATTCTTACGGTATATATCTCAAAAGTCATAGATCATTATCTGCGAGTATTGCCCTTCATATATTCTTTCGTAAATAGTGCTCATTTTTGTTTGTTCTATTACTACTAATTTAACCAAAGTGTTTAGAAGATAGTTCATTTAATTTGTAAAAGTGTGATTTCACGCATTGTTATTAGTCACCCGAATGACAATTTATATAGTTCCATTATTATTTGGTAATTGTCTTATATCACCCATGGTTTTATTTTGGATTAATAAGAATAACGAAAACATATTGTTTTACATTTCCAAACGACAATGTTTCCATCCTTCGCGCTATTATGAAAAAACACTAATACGAATAAATCTTAATGCGTTTAAGTAAAAATTTTTGTTATCGGTAAGAAATCACACATAGATAATTAAATATGAGGTTGGATCAGAAAGCAAAGGCGTGAACGCGTAGAGCTAATTGCCATGCCTGCCTGATGCTAAGGTACTTGTGTACCAATGATTAATAAATTCTAGCAGTAGGATCCACAGAATAGGGTTTAGGTTTCGTGTATATATTGAAGAGAGAAACATCGACAGGTGGAAAAAGCCCTTCGGACAACGTATAACACCGAGCTCCTATCCTAGGTAGATAACAGATAAGGTGTAATATACAGTTGTCCATATTAAATTGGTTATATCAAAGATGATTTAAAAGAAAGACTTTTAGTTAGTCAAAATTTGGGCCTTTAATTTTTCCCGTTCTTTGATCTTTCGATATGAGCGCTAACCGCGTCTCCTCCACTTTATATAATGTGTTGTTGTTTCTACAGTGTCTCAAGGTTGGCAGGAAATATAATTCTATTCGTTTGAACTGGTGAATTAGACTAGAATTAGGCCTATTTTCTCCTGAGTTGAGATACTGTAGAGGGCGGCTTTTTCGGCCTCTTCGGTAGGGTTTATGGGTAATAAGCAAGTTTTGGTCATTCGACGTGTTATAGCGCTCAGTCAGTGAACACGTAAAATTTTTTAATTTACATTTTGATTTCTGAATGGGACTGTGTGCATGAATTTTTTTGCTTTTGTTTGATATGAAATTACATTGTGTTTTTTTTTATGTGCTCATAAAACAATGAGAAGGACAGTTGCAGTCGTGTTGATTGGACGATAATAGATGATTGTTTAATGTTGTAATGATATATCGATTGATGATGATGTTAAAGATAAAAATAGATATGAGCGCTAACCGCGTCTCCTCCACTTTATATAATGTGTTGTTGTTTCTACAGTGTCCTCCAAGGTTGGCAGGAGAATGAAATTACATTGATTGATTGATCACTCATATGGAGACGTCACCATGACCGGTGAAGGGCTGCAAAATTTAGGTCTATGCTCGACACTCTGGGCCTTTGAGCAGGGAGGGATCTTTATCGTGACACGGGACCTCGGTTTTGCCGACACGCAAGGGGATGCTGGGGACCTATTCTAAAATCATTAGATGAAGTTCGAGTTTCGTTTCTGATGGAGTCGTGCCCCTTTAACCTTGAAAAATTACTGTTGTGGTCAGTTTTCATGATTTTTTTTTTCTAAACGCTTAGAGATATTGAACTGATTTTTTATGCAGGTGTATATCAATGAGTTACAAATCAAGCAAATTTGAGTTCGTTTTGGTTCGTTGATTTTGATGGAGTTGTTCCCCTTTAACTTCGAAAAATGCATTTTTGTATGAAGATTGCCTATAATATCAGTATTGTTGATGTTCACTAAATGCTTAAAGATATTGAACTGATTCCTTATACATAAATTTAGTCGACCCTTGGATTTGAAAATTTACTGCTTTTAATTTCAACCTTCATTGGACTTAATTGTCGGTGGAGCATTCGTGTCGCACCGACACACCTAGCCATCTTCCCATGTAAGGGGAGATTATAATGTTGGGTCATTTAAAAATGGTTTTTCAGGAATGACTGGGCCAAGAAAAGATATTCAAGTTTATCCAAATCGGATATGACCTATAAAACGTGTAACGAGAGGCGTTGGCACATAACATTGAAGAACCCATACTGTTACTGCAATATGAGTGAAAAATTCTTCACGGGACGTAAAACCTGGGCGTAAAACAATCAGCCAACAAATCTGTTTTCAATACCACCTGCCGATAAAATCAATTGACCCTGTATTCCAAACAACACGTACATGTACTAGCGTTCATTACCAGCTTGGCACTTCGCTTGATCGAGCATGCAAACTCTTGGGCGAGGCCTCTCATAGATTTCTCAGTGATCAATCACATCGAAAGAGTGACATAGCGTGGTCATCCAAACTCCACCATACGGCCAATCAGTGATTGAAATTAGCTCGTTCAATCAATGCAAGTGGCTCGCTAGCTTTTACTTGTGTATTTTAACGATATTATTTTGTATAATTTCTATCGCAAAGTCTGTGGCTGTTATAATATCTAGTTTGCCATATGTACAATCTGTCATTGGGTCAGAGTTTCATACGAATATGCCGGTTTCGAGATACGTATGAGTTATTTCCCTTTGAATTATCGTACATAGTAAGGCGCGAAAGAATTTGTGTACATGTGAAGGTGTGACGAATATTCACATCGTCTCTCATACGCTGTTTCATAACCGGATATTGATTTATACACAAACCAAGTATTACGAATTTAGAGAGAAAATAATCACATGGAATTCCAATTATATCACGTAATGTCTTTGGTCGTAAATATGACATAATTTTTAACATTTCTTTCGCTAATATTTTGTATTTCTTGCATTTACATGTACACGTTTAAAGAGAAGGCGCTTTTAATACATTTAATAATCTTCCCCACTGACGGTAGGTCGACTCACCTCAGCATTCAAAGTTCCACTAAATACACCTCCTACACAGAAGAGCTCGTACCTTGAAACCGGCGAATTATCAGGCCGCTCTTTTTACACTGATTGCTCCATTTACCTGATCAACACAATGGGCTCACGACGGGTGTGACCAGTCAACAGGGGATGTTTACTTCTCCTCGACACCTGATCGTTTCCCTGTTATATCCAGCGACCCTTATTTGCCCAACTCTTACTTTCTGTTTGGGTTTTGCGAGATTGATCACTGTTCGTTATTTTCAACTTTTTATCTGGAAAAGAGACAATGTATTGGAGACGAACTTGTGTCCCGGCTTTACCGAATTGTTTGGGTACTATCTTTTAGTTCATGTTTGCAATGTCACAATGGTGACGGGACATTTGCTAGTTATATATTATTTGCCACACTATGTCTTGCTATATATTTTCCGATTTCTTTATTTTCTGTAACTATCTACATGTATATATACATGTCATATAAATATTTACAGACTGCAACAAAAAGCAAAAAATCTTGAAGATATATCCTTTCGTCAGTTACATGTAGTATTTGATTAGCGCACATGGTATATGTATATTTATGTTCCTGATATGCATGTACACCGTACTCTTGTAAGCGATAGATCTCCATGTCCGTGACTATTTTTCAATTCTAAATTAGGAAATGGCATAGATGTAATTAAAACATAAACGGATTTTATTAAGTCGATGATCGAAGTTGTCAGGGCCATCCATTGAATCTTCCGACGCATTTAGCGTCTTTCAAGTATGTGTCTCCGCAAATATCGTAATCATTCATCACATTTGTTGATGGATTATTGAAGTAAATATGTACACGATTTAAATCCATGTTCTATTTGCCATGCAAGTATGTATACAGAATTGTTCATAGTTGGTATTATTGCATACATATAATCTAAAAGAAACAAGCATTCTGAGAGTATTTGCATAGCAATACATAGTCCCCTACCGATTACAAACATTATTGGACTGCAACAATATTCTAATTTCATTATGTAGGCTATATCATACTTTGGTAAAGAACCAGGATAGGACAAATGTAATAACTTTGTGAAAAATGAATGGAGCGAAACCAGATTCGAATTTGATCTGTAATTTGTATGACAAACCAATGTATCAAATAACAAATTAATATTTGCAGGCAGAAAAAAAGTGCAGAAAACTGATGTTTTAAGTCCAAGGGCCATAACTCAGTGAAAATTAATACTCGATCGTGATCTGTAACTTGGTATGGCAAAGCAATGTATCAAATATCAAATGAATATCTGCAAGCAGTGAGAAACAAAAGTGTGGAAAACTGATTTCCCGGACTGACTGACGAACAGACGGAGTGCAAATCTATTTTAAAGTCCCCTTCGACTTCGTCGGTAGGGGACTAATTAACCCCGTACCCTTTACATTTAAACAGGAATAAGGTCATGCCAATTTGTAATCTAGTTCTGCAGATTCGCTCGCTTCTATTTATCAAGTCCAAATAATAATACTATCAAAAAATAATGTTCGCTAGCATGTCCAAATTTTTTCGACATTTTACGACTAGCGTACAGACGACCTTGAGACTTGGCTGACGAATGACAGCAGCGCAGGCTCTGGAGAAAGTTCTTGACAGTGTACACAGGTGTTTTTAAGATTTCTTATCTTTCTATGTATGATACTTCAAAACATTAATCGAAAAAATATTCAGCTCATGTGGTGAATGATTTTAGATCTTTATTTTTTGAAATTTCGCTTGATTCAATTAAGCTTAAAAATATTAAATTTCTTGCATTCGCTCCGACGCTCGCCTCATAGATTTCATTTTCAAAATGAAAAATAATATTTATGAAATAATTAGCTCTCTCGCCTGACTTTTTTTGTTTTTTGGGTTATTTTTTTTATTTTGTTTGTTTGTTTGTTTGAAAAGCCGAAAAACTATTTCGTAAATTGGTCTATAAAGACATTAAAATTTGATAAATGTTAATTTTCAAATGTGGCAAATGCAACTATGAAACTACAATTACATGAATTTATATATTGGTAGGTTCTTTGAATTCCTGAAATAGATAAGTAATTTGCAACGATAAATTTAAAATCAATCAAAACTATGTTTATTTTCAAATGCAATCATAAGAATTTCAGCTGCAAGTTTGGAATTACAATGGTATATTTATAGACTACATATTTAAAAGATATGAATTCCATTCATAGCAGTGCTTTCAAAAACATCTAAAAGATAGCAAATACTGAGAATAAAAGCTATCGCTGAGTGACGTTGACACCTTGGGATTTTTAAAAATCTCAAAGAATGAATGGCTTAACACAGAATGCGTTCCTAGAAAGCAAAAATGTGAAACCTTTGTTCTGTAAAGTAACAAGGATTAATTAATTCACAGACCTGAATAAAGCTCTAATGATTTATCGATGCAGACTAGACGAGTTATTCATACAGTGTTCCTGAAGGAGTGTTATCTGATCAGCATACTTTCGAAATACCAAAACGTTGCTTGAATGGTTATGGATATGAAATAAACTGAGGAGAGAGGGGGATTTGAAATATAGTTGCAAAATGTAAATAGTAGTTACCTGCAATTTTCTTTTTTCCTTGATGTGTATCCTGTTGTCGTACATATATATACATTTATGTACATACATGTAATATGGCTAGCTTACCCCGGCATACCTCACAGGAACGGGCGCTTTGTGAAGTTAGCCGGTGTGAAACGTCAAAGTTCATACCCGTATGTACATATTTAATCCGTGATCGGGAGGTCGTGCGTTCGAGCCCCGTTGCTCGGCACCCGGCCGCGTCAAACCTAAGACGTGAAAATAGGTAGTGATTGCTCCTTCGCCAAGAGCTCGAATTTGGAAGTGAAAATCACGGGTCTTTCGGACCTTAAAACGGAGGTCCCGTGTCGCAGCATGTTGTGGCACGCAAAAGAACCCTCACTACTAAAAGCCATGAGAGCTAAGCATAGGTCTAAATTCGCAGCCCTTCACCGGCAATTAATGGTGACGTCTCAATATGAGTGAAATATTCTCGACGGGACAAAAAAAAACAACACAATAAATCAATCAATAAACATATATTCATTTCATTTCTATACAAAGTGTTATGAAATGAATTGACATTAACGGCAAACTAACTACTCAACTTTATGACAAACGGGACGATTTCAGCTTCTCCATCGTCAACTTCCCATATTTATGTAGCAATATTCCATCATCACCTGCATATGGTGTGTATATCTCTCAACTTATTCGATACGCAAGAGCTTGTTCTGCGTATGATCAGTTTTAGAATCGAGGCAAGCTACTTACAGACAAGTTGTTGTTGCAGGGGTTACAACAGTCACGTTTAAAGGCAGCATTTCGTAAATTCTATGGTCGTTATAACAATTTAGTTTACCAATATGACCTATCATTGAGTCAAATGCTGTCTGATGTGTTTCATAGCCATTGTTAAGCCGTTTTTCACACACTGATTTGACTACGGAATGTTCCGTTTACCTGATCAAGACTATGGGCTCACGGCGGGGGGGCCCGGTCAACCGGAGATGCTTACTACTCCTAGGCACCTGACCCCACCTCTGGTGTGTCCAGGGGTCCGTGATTGCCCAACTCTTGTTTTTGTATTCTATTTAGGACCTGCGAGATTGATCACTGTTCGTTATCTTTGCCTTTACATTCTACATATCTGTCCGTTTTTTGCGTGTTGTATAACAGCTACTTCTTGAATCAAAATTAAACACTGAAATATCTTGTGATCAGTTAAAAAAAAATATTGAACACTACTCGATGTGTTAAACGTAATCATAGTCCCAAAATAACATATACAAAGTCGAGTGTAAGGCAACACGGACCTCCGACAAAAGCGAAGGCAGGATCAGGTGCCACGGAGAGTAAGCATCCTCTGCCGACCGGTAACACCCGTCGTGAGACTGTAATCGAAACAAATTTAAGTAAACGGGGTTACCCGTCGTAAAATCTAGTACGAAAATGACAGTCTAACCACAGAAACCTGTAATTTGATTTGTAATAATGATATTAAAGGTCTATACTATACCACCCCTATTAAAAACACAAGGAATGAAACATATTTACCCTCAAAACATCGTTTCACAATACCTCTCGAATTCTGCTTTTATTGTCACCCACCTCGTAATACTTCCTGGTTCAGTAAATCCACTTTCTATGCTATCGATCCACCTATAAAATAATCCTCATCGACGCTGATAAATCGGAATATTCTGTGGGTTTTTTAGGGACACATTTTACATCTAAAAACCGGAACCATGAATAACGTAAAAAGAAAGAAAGAAAGAAAAGTTGTTATGTAAGGGAGTGCAGGCACTAAATTTGCCCGGTCAATCATCATTCGCAAGAATTAGAACTAATGAGATTCAAATGTTTTTAGAGTTGTCCTTTCAGGCTATGAAGATATTTCATTTTATCATACAGAATAGATTCATATTACATGGATTTTGTAAATGTACATGGACATGCACACCCCCTCCCTCCTCCTTTTCCCATATCCATTAGAGTTTAGACAAACTACATATTTTTTTTTTTAATTTTGAAATGTTCATAACACTAAAAACACAATTTCAGAACTCATCTCAGCTAATTTAAAATAAACAACATTCTCATAGAAGAAAACATCGATTTTGGAATTTTTAAAATGGGTGTTCTGGAATTAGGAAAACACAACCACACATTAGTTTTAATAAACTAGTGATAAAAAAAAAATGCAGTTTGACCAATTGTTATTTTATTTAAAATCATACCATGTTGTACTTTAAAGTTTCATAACAGGGGGGATTAACATTATGAGTGTTAAGTTATTTCGCACTTGTTCGCGAGATTTGTTTTCTTACTTATGACGCACTAGAGTCATCAAAGCGAGATAACTCTGACGAGCTGGTTCAAATAATCATGCAAGCTGTCCAAAGCATATATATATTGATTGGTTATTTGAGGTTTTACGCCATTTTGGCAATATTTCAGCCAATTTACGGCGGTTAGCTGACTGTAATGTTTGGTTTTGAATATTGAAGTTTCCCTGACGGCCCTCAGTGAGCCTACTCTTTTTCGAACATCAGGGAAACGATCTTTAGCGTGCCAAGGGGGTTGTGATCCTTGACACGGGGCACCCTTTAACGTCCCATCCTACCAACATCGAAGAACATGTAAATGTAGTTAAAATTCAAGAATGACATATCTTTAAAATAGGCTGTAGTAATAATACACTCAGCTGTAGTTACTATACTGAACGACCACGGTAGTGAGATGCAAATCTAAGCACCAAACATTTAGCTGTTATACTGAACAATGCTATTTTGATGCTTAACATGATCACCCATTAGCAATTATACTAGTACAAATACTATAAATAATAATACAACAAGAAAACTTTACTGTTATACTGAACAATTACACGGTAATATCATGCTAAGCACTCAATAGAGCCAAATGCTGTTGGTAGCATTTTTTCATCAGTATTTTGATTATGCCTTGTTATACCAGTTGGTCAATATTTCATGTAATTTTAGCACGATGCATAAAAGAATTATGTTAGTAAGTATCCTTAGCATATGGAATTTTCATTTAGGAGGGAACTTTTGAAATATTCTCAATTTATTTCTAAAAATAAAATTGCCATCAAATACGTATATCACTAATAAAGAATTTGAAAAATCAGATATGTTGAAAATGTAATTTCCCATTTATAGTCTGGTCCGATTTACAATAAAA
>CAJDSM010003271.1:0-10607 GCA_903981925.1 Ostrea lurida
ATTTTACAAAAATGGCAAATAGCAATCAAATGAAGATTTTGTTGAAAATATTTTGTTTCAAAATTTCAAAAAAACATTTTACTTAAGCAGGGTTTTGAGATGTTTGACTGAGGAANATTTTACAAAAATGGCAAATAGCAATCAAATTGAAGATTTTGTTGAAAATATTTTGTTTAAAAATTTCAAAAAAACCCATTTTACTTAAGCAGGGTTTTGAGATGATTATAAAGAAATTATCCACGATCAAGAAACAGTTTATTCCATTACAGAATATAAGAATGCCGGACTCGGACCCGCAGACAGTGTCGGTAATGGATTATATCTGTTATTCATCAGGAGTTGTCTGTCAATCAATGGCATGTGACAGAGCTCCATACACAGGCCATGACTCCCGGCAATTACTGATGTATAACCATCCAATCCTTGTGTTAATTCTATTAACACGGCAACACAAGGAGATAAACAACAGAATCAATGCCGCTTAATAATGGTAATCTGCTACATATTGTAATCATTGGACAGGTATACACACAACCAGGTCTGCCAAATGCTAATCACTTCCTTTCTACTCAGTTTTACAATCTTTTTTGAATTTCTGTAAAAATGGAGGTCTTTTTCTCTGCAATTAAACTTAATTCCTCCCCATTCTGAACCTTCTCATAGAATGACAGGCATCACTAAGAGATTTTAAGGCACAGACAGACTAACAAAGCGATCACATTTTACTACAACAAAACTGATCCCAAAGATGAGGAGAATTCTACGACACACAACAAACTGCAAGGAAAACGTGGGTTTAAGGTGGATCTGGTGAACAATACCGTCCATGCAAAAATTCATGCAGAAAATTGTGCCCATATCTTTCATGGATTGCAGGCTCGTGTGTGTTTCAATTTACAAATGAAAACGAAAAAAGAAATCGCAGCTTGTGATAATTTTTGCGCACTTCGTTATATAAACTGCGATACTGAAATTTGTACCTGATTAGGGGACCTTAACAGGAATTTCCAAGATATTGCAACCGTACAAAAGATATTGTATATCATGCAATGATTATTAAAAGTGCATGCTCTCTCTCAAGAGAAAAAAAGTCGTGTGACTGGACATGGGCTGTAACAAATACCTATTACATCAAAACTCATGCTTGTTTCCATGGTAACCAGAGGAGGAGAGATAAATGGTGTGCGACAATCAAGCAGAAAGAAAAGTGAAAAATTTCTTACTTGTGAACAAGCACATAATCTGCAACGCTATTCATCGCATGAAAAACCAAAAAGTTCAAGTTAGAACGGAGAAAACGTGAATTAGCAAGATCATTTCTTTTTCCAGTGAACAGTTGCTTTATTTTCTGAGAGACAATTAGTAATGGTTTTGATGAGATGATATACTCATTTATACATCCTCCTAACCAACAAAAAAGCTACTTCATAGAATAAAAATACAATACACATATAAATATAGTCTATACAGATATAAAATAATATTTCGCCTACTCTGACATATTCTATATATAGGTATATCACTAACTTGTATATTGGTGCTATAAATGTGGCAACTACACATGTATCTGTACACAGACGAGTAATTTAATATTTAATTATACACTTTCATAAGGAGACTGATCGACATATCGACCTTGCCTATATATATACATTAAGAGTACATTTCTTGTATACTTAAGAGTTGTGAAAACTGTGTCAATATTTCTCTGCAAATATAACTGAGCTTAGAAACTTGGATGATTTCATGGAATTCCTAGCAGTAAAAATATTTTGTCATTATTAAAACAAATGTTTTTTTCTTGGGTTTTTTCATGAGTATATGTTAGGTGATTCTGGATATACAGGTCCATAGGTAGCATGAGGGTTGGTGGAGTCAGAGTGTACTGTACCTTACTGATAGACCTGAAAGTCTAGCAGTCAAAGAGTTCTGGTACACACAGTTGGGCATAGGGGGGGAGGGGGTGTTCAAGGACTAAATCAGTTTCAAACATTTTTCTGTGTCACTTAATCAACCTATGCATGATTGTTTAAAATATTTGTGAAGACTAATATAATACAGACAATGGACCTGTAACTATATACAGCAGTCATGCTTTCAAAGCATCATCAAAGGTAGAGATGCAGCATAAATATTCATTTCTATAGTCAAATCTACAAGCACAGTCATGAGTGGTGAGTTTAAACAACACAAGCCATGAACAGAGGATTTGTATTTCTGCATACTAATCAAGACACATTTTGTTAAGGAGTTTGTAGACTCTGTGAAGTACTAGTAATCAGGACATCATTACTGAAGAAGCGCAGATAAGCTTGGACCTTTTACATCATAACAAACATATATTTAAATAATAGAGGGCTGAAGCCATACTGCACCTATCTTTGTGACTCGCTGTGCTCCTCCTCTGGGTGATTTGACAGTCATTTACTTGTAGAACAATTGTAAATTAGAGATGCTACTATTGGCTAAATGCAAAGCCTGGATAGTGATTCTCAAGTTTTCATAAAGTTTTGACAGAATCTTGCAGTATGTATCAAAAAATCCAAACACATAAAATCAGTAAATTTAGCTTTGTGGTGAAAATAGTGAATAAAAAGCATTTCAAGGTTTTTCGACACACGTGTCATGCATCTGTGTGTTATAAGGTAATCGTCTCCTTTAGAGGATCAGACTTTTCATTCAGTGGATTTCGTGAAGTGCTTTATCTTACAGAAAATTTTTACCTGTAAATGTAATATAAATATCAAATCCTGAAAGCAATGTAATGCAGACAGACAGACCCCCTATGTCTGCTAACTAACAAGGCAACGATGACAGTAGGGAAACTAATGTCTACCAGTGCAGGATTAAAGGTCACCGATGAAAATCATGCTCGCCTGGAAGCTAAGGAAACATCGAAAGTACAGGACATTTTGCAAGGGGAGATAAATGCAGGAAAACTACTGGGTAAGAGGAAGAGTTTACACAAGTTGGATGGTGTCATTCTGAGAAGTAGTGACAATCAGTAGATCGGGAGGTGAGAATCTTCAGCACAAGTGAGAGTTTCGTAGGTAAAATTTCAATCCATATATGTAGCTGTCTTCTAAAATAATTAGTTGTGACATTCAATTCAAATCTAAAACGAGTTCTCAATAAGGAATGATTGAGGTAAAATCCACACTGCAAGTATAAAGCTCATTATTCTATAAAAGTGATTAGCTGTGATTTTTCACTAAAATCTAACTGAATGTTCATTATGAAATCAAATTTAGGATTTTTTATTGTAGATCTAAAGCTGGCTAGAAAACAATCCCAGCCAAATTAAGAACAAAGGCAGCTAAACTGGCTGTTTGAACACTAAAAAAGAAGGTGTGTTGTTGAACTGTAGCTTTGGCCCAGAACAATAGCGAGTCGTTATTTTAGCAATGACTATACTAGTTACATAGGAAATCAACTGAATATGAAATTGGGTTATAAATGAGATGAAGAACTCCACCCTAACCACCAAGCCAGGCAGATGACCAAAAAAAAAAAAGAAAAAAAAAAAGATGAATGCAATGGAGGTTGGTCAGATGGTAGACATATTGCTACCATGAATACAGTCAATGTTGTTCTTTGTTGAATTTTGTGAGAATTGATCCTAAAATAAAAACATCAGTACAAGAAATTAATAATTTTAGTACTGCATTTTAAATTTAACTTAATATTACAGCAAATATGGCCCGATAGACTTGTAATAATACTCTAGCCCTAAAATTTTCCGAGAAAACAATTGAACTCAGGACACAAGACTTTCCTACATTATTTGTTTCACCTCTGCGGACTTAATCATATTCTGCATGCATATTTCATTGAATATTAATAAACAGCTACCACCAGTCCCGGCATACCTTGTCTCACACGAGTAAACACATTGCGGAATCTGTGTTTCATCTTCAGTCTATTTTTATTACATCATAGCAAAGATGTCATTTTGGTTCAAACTTTGTGTTATTTATTATACAAGGTTGGGATATATACTACAGTTGTTACACTGGGCCACAGAACACAAGATGCATGACTTGGCAATCCAGAAAATTCTTTGATGTTTAATTTAAGGCAGGAGGAGAACAGGAGTGCAAACAAATGCATATACTGATCAGCATTAGGGCATCTCAGACTGTGGGATGGTGAGGTGTGTGTGTTATGTAACTGTGACCAAAATACACCACTTCTACACAATCAACAAGAGCAATGTCTGGGCATGTATCAACCTCAAAATTCATTCTTGATTCCACACAACACACAAACATATGACAGACATTCACACTAAACACGCTTAGTCACCCAAGTTTTAGCCTCATCCTTATTTCATTATTAGTTATGTAACCCCTCCTGGTTATTTTATTTTTTTAAGAATTCATTGTACATAGTGTTTTTCTTGTTGGAGTAAAAAAAACCAAACCTCCAATATTGAAGACCTTGTAGCAACATTCTTTATACTGTTCCTAAATCTTGTAAGACAATCATGACAACACTGAACCCACCAATCCTTGACTTTGAAATCTTCAATGGACATCTTCAGGGAACTTAATCTCCTATAAACTTTGAGTGTACTGAGAAGATGTTTTCAAAGAACAAAATTGCAAAGATAAATGAGGTAATTCTCCTCTTGAACATGTACAATACAGTTCTCAAAATTGATGAAGCCATATTTACCGATATGCAAAGGTACCAAGTGCTCATACTTAAGGTTTTAAATTCATTTTTTAAATCCATTAATAAATTTCATACCACACACTTCAAATTTAAAACCACTATCATAATTTCTTTAGTCATCAAACATTAAAACAATGTCTGTAATTAGGCTTTTGATCATGGTGGTGTAGCATTCACTTTTTGTCCGTGGTGGTAAAGTATGTTTTTTGTTTGTGGTGGTTAAGAGTGTTTGCTTTGTTTGTGATGGTTAAGTGTTTGTTTTTTGTTTGTGGTGGTAATGTGTTTGTTTTTTGGTTGTGGCAGTAATGTGTTTGCTTTGTTTGTAGTGGTTAAGTGTTTGGTTTTTGTTTGTGGTGGTAAAGTGTTTGCTATTTGTTTGTGGTGTTATAGTGTGTCTGTTTTTGATGTTGTGTGTTGGTTAATGTTGTCTTTTTGTTTGTGGTGGTTATGTGTTTGTTTATGTTTGTGGTGGTCATTTGTTTTGTTTTATGTTTGTGGTGGATCATTATTTATTTATTTTGTTTGGTGGTGGTAAGTGTTGTTTTTGTTCTTGTGGTGGTAATGTGTTTGTTTTTGTTTGTAATGTGTTTGTTTTTGTTTGTGGTGGTGAAGTGTTCTATTTTTGTGCCCGCAGTGGCCAGGGTATGCTTCGATCGATCCCGGGTACGGCAGATCCGAGTCATCACAATACATGTCAACTGTTCCTTCAACAAATGCTCAACTTTGAAAAGTTAAAATCTCTGGTCTTTAGGTTGAGAATTCAAATCCAAGGTTTCAATTGTGACAATAAAGCATTGACATGATAAAAAAAGCTCTCATTGCAGCTAAATTAGCCTTAGCAACTTGTAAAGCTGTGGCACCTCAACCTAAACTTATAGTGATGTTTCTATACAAGTGAAAGACTCCAGAAGGAATATTAAACTCCAAACAACCTACCAATTAGGCTTTCAATCATATCAAATGTAAGATTTGCCACTATTGAAGAAGCTATACCAGCTAAAGCTGAATAATCACAAATCATTATAGCAGAAATCACTTCCACCACATCAAGTCTGATGACACAGAAAGCTAGATGACAGGACAGTTGTTATGCAAGTCGTTATCCACAATGTAAAGGAAATAATACTAATGCATCTGGCCTTCAAAACCTTTAAAGAGAAGTGAGAATGCAGTACCTTAGCCTGATTAAAGCCAGCCCTAATTAAACCACCATAAATAGTCATCTACATCTTGACAGTGTGAAGTTGTGGGGGTGGGAGATTTAATTTCTCCCCTTGCAGTTAAAATCAATCAGAATAATCTTAAGCACCCACAGATGACAAGCTATTATCACCACTGATTAAATCCTCCTGTCATCTTCAAAGAAACCATTCTGAATGTGATCTGGGCCACAATTAGATAGCTCACAATACAGACCCAGAAAGAAGTTCCCTGCCATGATACCAAACAATACAGGGGATTACATTTTCATAGAAGATCAAAGGCAGATAACTGAGCTCTGGCTAAGACCATTGAAATTTCTGTGATTTTCTCTTAATTATGCTAAATAGCTTTTGATAAAACTCTAGGATATTTTTTGCAAAAAGCATCTCAAATAATACAAAAGGTATTTTTAATTTAGATAAAAAATAGAGATATAGGTTAATTATCATATTTTTTTTACCACCTAATATGTGAACAGTAGGTTTGCTTTGCCAGATCTGTTATCAGTGGCCCTTCACACAAAACATCTCATGACTAATGGAAAATATTGTCTCTGCCTCATACTCAACTTACAATAAAGAATTATAGAAGAATTGCTGTGTTCTTAATCAAAAGATTTTCTTGTGGACAAGACCATGTCTAAAGTAGCCACATAACAACTTGAACATCCATTGAACATCAGTACCTATACACACATCAACTATAACTACTGGTGTGAAACTTGTCCGAGAGCATTCAACCCAATGACAGGTTCTACTGGCAAACTAGATAACAACCACACAATTTAGAATTTGCAAAAAGAGAAATTACTTTAAACAAGACAGTTAAAACCCCTGTAACATCAACTTGTTTGTCAGTAACCTGCCTGGACTTTAAACTGATCATATGCAGAGCAAGGTCTTGTGTATCAAATCAGTTGAAAGACATAAACAATCACATGCAGGTAATAATGGGATATTGCTACATAAATATGGGAAGTTGACACTGGAGAAGCTGGTCATCCTCTTTATCATAAAGTTGAGTTGTTATTTTTCCATTAACAATCGTATTCCATAAAATGTCTAAATACAAAGCAGATGTGGAGGACTCTGGTGTCTTTTATTTTGAGTTGAATAAAAATTATTATTATTTATAGCTATAATGTCATTGATATATCTAAATGTCGAGTTGAAGCCACAGCAAGAGATTTTTTCTGTTTGTGTAGAAGCTTTTGAATAAATTAATTCTGCACTGTTAGAATATAAAAACAGGTCAGCTAATAAAGGATCACAATTCGTGTCCATGGGAATTTCAACAGACTTTGGAAGACTTGATCACCAAAGACTACAAAGATATTATCTATGAGGAACTCCAGCATGAAAAGGGATCCATTTAATATCAACTTCAGAGTGGTGTTTAACAAAGTCATCTTTTGAATGACTGATCACTAGATATGAATATTTCCTTTTTGCTATTTATGTTGAAGAAGCAACTGTACATGATGTCAAAAAGTCTATAGTCTTTAACTTATCATAAGGAATGGCCATGTAAAATGTTGAAAAGTCATACATTTTGATGTCGATTTGAGAATAGTTTTGCCATTTCAAATTTACTAAAACTTTTTAGACTTCTTTTATTAGAATCCTCACTTTTACCATAGGTTATGACACAACATTGAAGTTTCTCCTTTACAGCTGTTAATATTTCCGTAAGGAGCAAAAAAGTGGCTTGGAGGAACATTTACTGGATCCAGCAATGTATCTTTGTAAGGGTTTTTGTGAAGTGAAGCATAATTTTAAAGAATTTCATCTTTTGAAAGGGCAGTATATAATATATTATGGTGTGCATTGATTTGAAGTACAAATTGTACGATATGGCACAAATGACAACATGTGTGTATATGTACATATAGAATGTGTGTGTGTAAAAATAGTGGTGGTTATAATAAAGACTTGCAATAAACACCAAAAACCAAGCATATTGTGCAAACTATGATTTCCAAATTATGGATAAGTACTATGACTTAAAACAACATGTAAAATATTTTACAAGTTTCATTCATTTATCTTATGGAGTTCCTTAAATTCACTGACTTGAACATTCTAAGTAGTTTTGAGAGCAGATTTTTATAATAATTGCACTTTGTTCTTTGATACATGCAATTACAGTGTACAATATAAATCATATACGGTACCAATTTTTATGCACCAGATGCGCATTTCGACAAATTATGTCTCTTCAGTGATGCTCAAACCGTACAATACTTCATTTTCAAAATTAAAAGTTAACTCCCCTTTCTTTCTGATGCAATTGTCAGTTGCAAACAATTTCAAAAATGTGTGGGAGGGAGGATGTTTTTATATACCTTTAGGCAATAAGCTAAATAATCTGATTTTGTACAAAATGAAGAAAAATCATCATGTATCATATACTGACTGTCTACAGAAACGTAATCGGCGCCAAGCCTTCTATTGGGCTCGATCAAGCCATTTCTGTTGAGATAATCAAAACAAATCTAATAACTTTAATGATACACATCCACCTTCTTTTTCTAAGAATGCCATTGAATGCAAAAAGAAAGTTGGAAATACACTCTTTGTCCTTTTCAAATTTCATCACCTGTCTAGTTAGATAAGTGGATCAAGGATTGAGTCTTACAATCTCTAGATCATATATAACTCCCACAGGGTTTACATTCTTTTTTTTCTTATTGATTTTACACTAGAAATACAACATAAGGAAAAATTTCAAATTCTTGTTACAATCATCCTGTTTTATTTTATTCATGACAAATTATGCTTGTCTTTTCCAAAAATTCCATTTCAATAATACCATGTAGGTAATTAAATGATGTTGACCGTGGCGATATATTGTGGAGGTAATTGCCCTGTACATCAAGGTAAACAGGATTCTGGCACTTCATTGTGTCTACAACTACCTACCAAGATCAATAAAGGTCCTGTTACCATGGCAACACTTCACTTCAGACCATAGACTGTCTACAGATTTTCAAACTTCTTAACTATAAAACAACTTATCCATGTATTTGCATCATTTTGGCATGACCTAAGATAACTGTCTTCAGTGAAATGGAGAGCTTGCTTTCATTACTTTCTTTAACCTATTCAATTTATGAAATATTTCAGCTCAGATTGTTACCCTAGGTGTGGAAATTATCTATGCTGATACAGTTGTACTATATAGTTTTGGTCCAAAAATGGATCACTGTTTATAGTATTTGCCTCAATTTAAATTGTGACTATGAAAGCATGAATGTTCAGCACGCGTGTTTCAGCATCTTCCTGATAGAGGGTCCTAAAATAAGGGGATACAAGTTTGATGTCCTTAGAGATAAAAATCTGACTGATTAATTCCTGAGTGAACCCAATAAAGCAGTTGGCAGTTTATTCCCAGATTCTAACTGATTTTATAAACAACCACAAATTCAAAGCAAAGTTAATTGTTGATTTCTTTAATGTGTGTTTATGACCTTCAATAAAGAAACCATTTATCCTCAAATGCCCTCAAAATCTCCAGAGATGTAGTTTCCAAATGTTAACTCAGTCACCAGATTGCATGTTTTTGATTGGGTTTATTTTTTATGCATACATTCAATTTTTGTATATCCTAACTTAGGGTCTGGATGAAGCTTAAGATACGGACAAAACGTGCCAATCAATATGAAAAAAAGGAGGATTTGTGACAATGAGGGGATTTAGAGCTTTTCATCCGAAGTCCAAATATCACAAACCCTGTCTAAGAACACCTTAAAAGATTTGATTAGAACCTGCTCAAATCTCATATTCAATTCCTAATGAGGACCTAAACACCAGAAAAAAATTATTATTTCATGAGATACAAGTATTTACAATATCATTATGATTGAAATGTTTAAAATTGGNTATTCAATTCCTAATGAGGACCTAAACACCAAGAAAAATTATTATTTTATAAGATACATGTATTTACAATATCTTATGATTGAAATGTTTAAAATTTGTTTTTACTTCACAAAAAATTGCAATTTTTTTTGCGAAAATGTTTGAGGAAATGTAATAAAATGCTTAATCTAGTTTCATTGGTATCTAGTTAAATTTTGTGGATTTTTTATCAAAACGTTTCTTTTAAAAGCAAAATACTGTATCTCAATTGATTATTGTGTAATAGGAAGGAGAAAAGATGAACTGGACCAGAAACCCTGCATACTAGTCTAAAGGGTGTTTTAAACCACGACCTGTCCATGGTCCATAAAAAAACCGGCAAACTATATTACAATTTCATTTCATGGTTAGACACAACCACAGAAGCAATGAAATTGATGGTCAATAGAAAACTTTACTGGTAATATCTGTTACAATACAATTGTGCTTCAAAGGCATTACATCAGCCATTACCATTTCACGATGTAGATCACCTTAAAGCAATTACCATTTTACGACGTAGATCACCTTAAAGCAACAAGTGTTGACTAATGGTCAGTAACCCTTGAACCCCCCAGGCTCTCCTCCTTCCTTACTTCACTACAGTCATGAACTTATAGATTGCACCAATGCTGAAACTTACACTGAATTGCTAAATGTTGTGTAATGGGAGGAGTGTACGCTGGGACTGATATAAAGTCTAGCTTCTCCCAAAGTACTAATTCTATTTTCTTATTAAAAGTAGTTCTGTCAATAGTACTTGGGATCAGGGGGACATGTCATACTACCGGTACTTAAGTCATGGAACACACTGTTTCTGCAACAAAC
>CAJDSM010003271.1:10632-26258 GCA_903981925.1 Ostrea lurida
AGCCACAGCAAGAGATTTTTCTGTTTGTGTAGAAGCTTTTGAATAAATTAAATTCTGCACTGTTAGAATATTAAAACAGGTCAGCTAATAAAGGATCACAATTCGTGTCCATGGGAATTTCAACAGACTTTGGAAGACTTGATCACCAAAGACTACAAAGATATTATCTATGAGGAACTCCAGCATGAAAAGGGATCCATTTAATATCAACTAGAGTGGGTGTTAACAAAGTCATCTTTTGAATGACTGATCACTAGATATGAATATTTCCTTTTTGCTATTTATGTTGAAGAAGCAACTGTACATGATGTCAAAAAGTCTATAGTCTTAACTTATCATAAGGAATGGCCATGTAAAATGTTGAAAAGTCATACATTTTGATGTCGATTTGAGAATAGTTTTGCCATTTCAAATTTACTAAAACTTTTAGACTTCTTTTATTAGAATCCTCACTTTTACCATAGGTTTATGACACAACATTTGAAAGTTTCTCCTTTAACAGCTGTTTAATATTTCCGTAGGAGCAAAAAAGTGGCTTGGAGGAACATTTACTGGATCCAGCAATGTATCTTTGTAAGGGTTTTTTGTGGAAGTGAAGCATAATTTTAAAGAATTTCATCTTTTTGAAAGGGCAGTATATAATATATTATGGTGTGCATTGATTTGAAGTACAAATGTACGATATGGCACAAATGACAACATGTGTGTATATGTACATAATAGTGAATGTGTGTGTGTAAAAAATAGTGGTGTTTATAATAAAGACTGTGCAATAAACACCAAAAACCGAAGCATATTGTGCAAACTATGATTTCCAAATTATGGATAAGTACTATGACTAAACAACATGTCAAAATATATTTACAAGTTTCATTCATTTATCTTATGGAGTTCCTTAAATTCACTGACTTGACCATTCTAAGTAGTTTTGAGAGCAGATTTTATAATAATTGCACTTTGTTCGTTTGATACATGCAATTACAGTGTACAAGATAGTAATCATATACGGTACCAATTTTTATGCACCAGATGCGCATTTCGACAAATTATGTCTCTTCAGTGATGCTCAAACCGGTACAATACTTCATTTCAAAATTAAAAGTTAACTCCCCTTTCTTTCTGATGCAATTGTCAGTTGCAAACAATTTCAAATGTGTGGGAGGGAGGGATGTTTTTAATATACTTTAGGCAATAAGCTAAATAATCTGGATTTTTGTACAAAATGAAGAAAAATCATCATGTATCATATACTGACTGTCTAACAGAAACGTAATCGGCGCCAGGCCTTCTATTGGGCTCGATCAAGCCTTTCTGTTGAGATAATCAAAAACAAATCTAATAACTTTAATGATACACATCCACCTTTTTTTCTAAGAATGCCATTGAATGCAAAAGAAAAGTTGGAAATATCACTCTTTGTCCTTTTCAAATTTCATCACCTGTCTAGTTAGATAAGTGGATCAAGGATTGACGTCTTACAATCTCTAGATCATATATAACTCCAAGGGTTTACATTTTTTTTTTCTTATTGATTTTACACTAGAAATACAACATAAGGAAAAATTTTCAAATTCTTGTTACAATCATCTGTTTTATTTTATTCATGCAAATTATGCTTGTCTTTTCCAAAAATTCCATTTCAATAATACATGTAGGTAATTAAATGATGTTGACCGTGGCGATATATTGTGGAGGTAATTGCCTGTACATCAAGGTAAACAGGATTCTGGCACTTCATTGGTCTACAACTACCTACCAAGATCAATAAAGGTCCTGTTACCATGGCAACACTTCCACTTCAGACCATAGACTGTCTACAGATTTTCAAACTTCTTAACTATAAACAACTTATCCATGTATTTGCATCATTTTGGCATGACCTAAGATAACTGTCTTCAGTGAAATGGAGAGCTTGCTTTCATTACTTTCTTTAACCTATTCAATTTATGAAATATTTCAGCTCAGATTGTTATACCTAGGGTGGAAATTATCTATGCTGATACAGTTGTACTATATAGTTTTGGTCCAAAAATGGATCACTGTTTATAGTATTTGCCTCATTTTAATTGGACTATGAAAGCATGAATGTTCAGCACGCGTGTTTCAGCATCTTCCTGATAGAGGGTCCTAATAAGGGGATACAAGTTTGATGTCCTTAGAGATAAAAAATCTGACTGATTAATTCCTGAGTGAACCCAATAAGCAGTTGGCAGTTTATTCCCAGATTCTAACTGATTTTATAAACAACCACAAAATTCAAAGCAAAGTAATTGTTGATTTCTTTAATGTGTGTTTTGACCTTAAATAAAGAAACCATTTATCCTCAAATCCCCTCAAAATCTCCAGAGATGTATTCCAAATGTTAACTCAGTCACCAGATTGCAATGTTTTTGATTGGGTTTATTTTTTATGCATACATTCAATTTTTGTATATCCTAACTTAGGGTCTGGATGAAGCTTAAGATACGGACAAAACGTGCCAATCAATATGAAAAAAAGGAGGATTGTGACAATGAGGGGATTTAGAGCTTTTCATCACCATCCAAATATCACAAACCCTGTCTTAGAACACCTTAACAAGATTTGATTAGAACCTGCTCAAATCTCATATTCAATTCCTAATGAGGACCTAAACACCAGAAAAATTATTATTTTATAAGATACATGTATTTACAATATCTTATGATTGAAATGTTTAAAATTTGTTTTTACTTCACAAAAATTGCAATTTTTTTTTGCGAAAATGTTTGAGAAATGTATTAAAATGTTAATTGAGTTTCATTGGCATCTATTAAATTTTGTGGATTTATCAAAAGTTTCTTTTAAAAGCAAAATACTGTATCTCATTGATTATTGTGTAATAGGAAGGAGAAAATGTATGACTGGACCAGAAACCTCTGCATTACTAGTAGGTGTTTTTAACCACTGACCTATCCATGGTCCATAAAAAAACCAAACTAATTACAATTTCATTTCATGGTTAGACACAATCACAGAAGCAATGAAATTGATGGTCTGGAAAAATTAAAATCAATCTTTTAATATCTATTACAATACATTGTGCTTCAAAGGCATTAACATCAGCCATTACCAATTTTACACGTAGATCACCTTAAAGCAACAAGTGTGACTAATGGTCCCAGTAACCCTTGAACCCCCTGGGCTCTCCTCCTTCCTTACTTCACTACAGTCATGAAACTTATAGATTGCACCAATGCTGAAACTTACACTGAATTGCTAAATGTTGTGTAATGGGAGGAGTGTACGCTGGGACTGATATAAAGTCTAGCTTCTCCCAAAGTACTAATTCTATTTTCTTATTAAAAGTAGTTCTGTCAATAGTACTTGGGATCAGGGGGACATGTCATACTACCGGTACTTAAGTCATGGAACACACTGTTTCTGCAACAAACCAGGTTTGAATCCTGGTCACGGCACCAAAATGTAACAAGAAGGGAGAATATGCATTGGACCAGCCCAGGATTCGAACCCAGTCCCCCTGAATCTCTAGTCAGGAGCTCTACCAATTGAACTATCTAGCCACTGGTGATCAAACCCGCCTGACTGCTATAGTTGTATTCCTTTTGAATTTTATTCCATTACCTGTATACAATAGCTTCAGTCGACTGACATTGTACATGACGTTCACACAAATATAGGTACATACAGTTAAATTTACTATCATCTTGTTAAATTTGAATGATTTCTATAGCAATGCAATTTAACCTCAATTGTTCAACATATTCCAGATCTAGCTGCTCAATTTCTGCAGTTTTTGCCCCACCTGTAAGGCCCAGGTGCAGGAGACCTAAAATTATAACTCATTCTTCGCATGTTCCAAAGATGCTTCATACCAAATATGAAAAGAACTGTAAGGATTATCAAGTATATGTTAAAAATATTCAATTGTTGATGAATGATGACAGACGCAGACCAATAGCAACTGGTCAACTGTGTGACACAGGTGACCTAAATATAGCCTAATGATTTTAAGAATATAGTGTTAGTAATTAAAAAAATCTTTAGTGTGTAAATATGCTTATGGAGGCGTTACCTTAAACTTGGCACAACTCACTCACAACAAGTAGCTTTTCCAGGGAGATAACTCTTAGGCTATTAATAATTTTATCAATAAGATGATAGAATGTTTCATTGATAGGACAAATATGTTCTAAATAATAGGTAAAGGAAAAAAATTAACAAAAAAAAAAATTAAATAAAATTCCACAATTAGAAGCAGAGGGCTAGAGACACTAACAGACAGTGTTTCAGAAAAAGCAAAAAAAGCCAAAATGTACTCACCCAGCTATCACTATGAAACAATCTAATCGGTTCCACGAGTCATCCAAATAGGTATATTTCCCATACAGTCCCATGGCAATGATTTTGATGATCATTTCTGCAGCAAAAAAGGCGAAGATGAAATGGTCAAACTTCTCCAGGATCTTGCAGCGTGTAGTGGCACACTCTAGGTCACTGCAGGGTTGGTACATCCCCAGTGTGATACAGTTCAAGAGGATAACGGCCATGCTGATTCTCTCAAACCATGTACAACAGTTAAGGAAATCAACTGATTTAATACTTGTATATCATTAGCATAATGTTCTTACATAAAATACAGATAAATGCCATAAAAATACATCTACATAAGTTGGAGACCAAATCATGTTGATGCGTATCTCTGCTAATGTTCTAATCTAATTCTAGCAGGCCCAGCAGCTCAGAGCATTTGGTTCATGACAAGGGAAGTCATGGGTTTGAGCCCAGCGTTGGCAGAATTTAAAAAAACCTTGCACATACAACCCTGAGCAACACTCAGACAAGTCATTTGTGCCACGAACATTACCTTAATATAGCTTAGACATCTCAATATTCTCCAAATAGAGGTGAAAAATAAACAAAACAAACCTATTCCTAATGAATTTACAACATGAACAATGTAGGCTTTAAGTGGGCTTAAAGTCAACTCTTATCAAAACTATTTAATGTAACTCACTACATCAAAATTATACATTCTATAACACTATATCACGAAATGGTGATTCAAATGTTTTGTGGAATTACTTGTATCAATCAATTTGTTTTGTATATATCTACATTGCTCATTGGATGAGATAACATGACCCCCCCCCCCCCCCCCCCCCGTCCCACCACGACGGTTTAAATCCAGTCCAATGTGTTGCTTTTATTTACAATCAAAGATTTTTAAAATCATGTGGTTTCTTCTCCAAAATGGTAAGAATATTTTTACTTTTTTGGGACAAATGTAACTTATTTTGACATATCAATATTGTTCCATGATTTTTGAAAAAACCATTTCATGCTGATTTCATAACTCTTAGAAGGTGTAAAAAGTCACTTAGCTTGCTTTGAAGATAACGTAGTGTAAGCTTGACACACTGATGTCTATACACATAACCCAATTCACACAATCAACCTCACAAAATAAAATAATTTATGTTCCACTACCGAATCTGGGGTTAAGCACTCACATAGCTATGGAAGCAGGAGAATGAACTTTAAGGCCAGACCAAGTTTGACTATAAACTGCACTGCTTCAGGTCATACCAAACACATATAACACAACACCACGACCACAGGCCATCCTAGATTAATCGTTCCAATGTCAATTACACTATCTGCTCAGCAAAGATCTTTCACATCTATGTGTTTTCCTGAGGCACATATGGTCTACGTCTGAATACTTACTACAATAATAACATAGAGAATGATTACATAAGATACTGTATAGCAATTATGTATTGCTGAATAAGTGGTGCAGACATCTGCGACATGATCCCTGACATTTGCTATATTTTATCATCATTTACAGACACAGCACAAGAATTCCATACATGGTGAACTATTACCGATAGCTAATTCCGGCATTTAAACTGGCAGTAAATATTTGCAGTCTGGTTGTTTGTTGATGGATCTGTTGTAACAGCTGTTCCTAACTGTTTGAAGTGAACTAGAGTGCCTCCTAGCAGAAGTGACCGATTGTGATTAGTGACCCTACAAGTCTGGGCGTTACCACATACACAGATGTGGAAGTTAGCAACATGGGAAATGTAGGAAAGAGTAGGTTCACAAATTAGTTACTACGTAGGAAAATGAATTTCAATTTAACTCGCTAAAGGACCTATCTTGAAGGGTTGGTACTGTTATTTAATTTTATCAGAAAAAAAAACTAATATCCTTACTACCACGCCCCCTATAAGTGGAAATTCTAGGGCAACTTATATTAAGAGATCTATACACGAATTCGCACAAATAGAAATAAGTTCAAGATTTAATTTAGATCACACCTCTATATATATCATTTATCAGATTCGGAAGATGTCGTGGTCTTCTTAATTGTGAATATATAAAATAACTTAATCTGAATAAAATATTTAATAGGTAGGTATTTAATCAATTTTATCACCAAAAACATTCTTCGTAATTAAATATTACATGATCTATAAAAATATATAATAATTTCCGACTGAAAATAACGACCAGTTCGGTTGCGATAAAATGGAATAGATAGGGAGTCTCGTGCACCCTGTAGCGGCCACAGTAATTTTGTTCAAAAGAAACAATTATATTTTTTTTGTTTTCTTTCTTCCTTCTTATTATAACCATCACCTTCGAATGATTCTTGTAGAATAATTTAAACACTATTATCAAAAGATATGCAATTTGATTATAGCTATGCAAGGTCGAGCGGATCTTATTGAGGGATACATTCTATAAAATTAATGAATCAAGGAGCATTTAAAGAATTAGTTGCTCCGTGAGCTCCTGTTCAGACGTCTCGTAAATTCAGGTTCTTATAGCCTCTTGGAGTGACTTCTTAATTAATAAGTTAATTACATGAGAATAATTCATTACATTTTATGAAATTTCTATAGGAAACAAAGATTTTAACATAATACTGTAATTATAAATTTAATTTATTCTTGTTCGAGCATTGCTGTGAAGGTTAAATTGTTTTGGATGTGGTTAAAATGATCGACTTTCCCAGCTATCGGACAATGATTATGGACTGATAGACTTCATCGGTTGAGTTAGATCTCTGTACTTAGGGAAAAACACTAAGAAGAAACCAAAAATTCTACTTGAAGCACTGTTGGACCACTTTAACTTGTATTTATACAAATAACACGTGTTTTGGTTTTCATCATTAACTTCTGCACTATTGTAATTATCTGTATTAATCATTATTTCTGGAGTTAATTATTTTCATTCATCTTACATGAGTAAAGATAGTAATACCGTATAGGTTATTTTGAATTTTCGGATTTCTTTTTTTTTACTCCTTTTTTATTTTCAATTTTTCAAAAAAGGGGTACAGGACTGCTCATACACGAAGGGTCTATGGCCAGATCATGAGTTTATTGTGTTTCCAGCAACTCAAACTATTATCACATTCAAAGATCAGGGGATTCTCATCATTTGCATACGTGGATACGGGGGAAGGACTACCTACGTTCGATACGCAACGGGAGATCGGGAATTTCTATATCTTTATTGATTATTATTGTTTCTTGACAAAAGTTTTGTGCATGCAAATTTAGCGAGTTTAAGCACTAATATGCATCATCCGCAATTATCGTTACAAAATTTATCTAGGGTGGTAGATATGTCATTCACTTTAAATTTCATACACGGATGTTATTTATACTTTAGTCCCTATGTTCGAAACGTTCAAAATACTATTACGTGCATAATACTCAGGTACGTTTTTTCATTAAATTTGGTTGTGCAAAGATCTATGTTGTCTCAGGAAGTTGTTCTAGGAAAACTGAGTGTTTTAATGTTAATTCACCATTCCAACTATTCAGGGATTGTGTAAGATCTCGACGATGTCATAATTGTGCAACAGGGACAATTTCAACATTTCATTACAATGCCGACAAGAACGTCTCGAACTGCGCATGACCCGAAAAAACGTCAAATATCAATTTTTCAACTCAGTGTGCATTTCTTGACACATTTCCGTCAATATCTTTTTCATACAGAAATATTTTGTAAATACATTTAGAATAAAAAAGTGTAGAAGGTAATTCAAACAAGCCGCGTATTCGAATCCATATTTCATGTTTTAGGTGTGCCAGCGACCTGTCTCCAAATTAATGGCTGAAAGGGTCCATAAAAACAATTTTTCTTGAATTACTCTGTCGAGTGAAAACATAAAGTAAAGAGAGATGCTTAGTTATGCCATTTACTTGGAGCAAAGTTGCTTTTGCGTTAACAATTTTTCTATCGATCAAGACGTGTAGTATCAACGAAATGAAAAAGTTGAGATTACGTAAATAAGGATTTTCTAAGGGCCAAATGTTTTAAACTTTTGGGATTCGTCTCTTCTATCTCTTTCAAACTCGACAACAACATTTTGATGGAATGTTATTTATAACATGAAATTCGTCGTTTCTGGAAATTGGTGGAACTCTAGATCAATATGCATCTTACAAAGTTTTTCTTTTATCTCCATTCCCGTTTAAATGGATTTACCAGTGATGGCGGAATTGTACCCCTAAAATTCAAGCGCAGTTCGTGTATGAGTGAACAATAAAAAGTATGTTTTATATAACACACATTAGATAAGGGAGGAAAAGTTCTAGATAATAAAAGGCCAATTCGGGGGCCGATATCAGAGGTTTTACTGGGCCCAACCGGCCGATGTAATTATCAAATCAGTGCGGACTGGAAAGAAGGTGGGTCAAAATTATTTTTCCTAAAATATCTAAAAAAAACCTAAAGACATTGGCTAGTCATTGAGTGATTGAATGCAAAAAGTTGTTATGTTTTGCCATGATACGTTTTGGATCAGCCATAGTATAATCAACGAATGAAATGAGTGTAATATTATCGAGTAAGTAAGGGATTATTTTAAAGGGCCGAAAAAGTTATAACACAATTTGACTGTGCGCTATTCGTAATCTTAAACAAGAAAACATTTTGGTTGAGAAGTTATAGTTAACACGATTCGCTTGGGAATGTTGACCCCTGAGCAAATCTATTGCCATCTTCCTACATTTGTCTCGAAATCTCCCATTGAAAGATTATTCAGGGGATGACCCTAAAATATACAACATTCGAGCGAAGATATTATGAACTAAAAATTATTTTGTTAAGCGAGTGTACGAACCAAAGACGATTTTGTAGAAAAATAAAATAGATGCGTATGTAGAGAACAAATTATCCCAATTGTTTAAGGGGCCAATCTTCGTATTAAAATGGCCGAGAAAGGTGGTCAAAAAATAATTTTTTGATATGACTAGATAACTAAAATAATTTTATGTTTTTGATCAAGAAGCACTCTTATATATATGTAAGTCTCCTAGGGTTTCCAAACTTTGTTTCATCAACTCTATGCTCGAATAACGATCAACGAAAATGAAAAGTTCATCACGTTAATTCAGGATATGTCAAAGGGGCCAAACAGTATAAAACTTTAATGCATATCTGATCCATGGTAAAAAGAAAAACCATTTTGTAAACGTTATAATAGTTATAGTCATGTATCTGCTTGAAATTGACTCTACTTGAACAATATCCATCTTCAAACCAAAAGTTAGGTAGTTTCTGTACGATTCGCGGTTTATACATTAAGTCTGGAAATTCGGGCCGGTATTGACCCTCGGAAAGACAGTCAACATCGGTACTATATATATCTAGAGAAAACTAGAACTAGTTAACTTTTATTATCGCATTCTCATGTGTAAAAATTGATTTTAATTTTTTTGTCGAAAAATTGTTTTGTTTCATCGGGCTTTGATCTTTGCAATCCCAGAATAGTTCACTATTTGAGCTTTAAGTTTCATATGATATCTCTGAGAGCTTCATCAAATATGATCCAATTCGTATAAGTCCAATCATGGAGATTGTACACATTTGCTATCTTCATAAGCGTAATCGAATGACCCTCTTCTCGTTTGCTCTACAGCAACGCGTGATCGAATCTAGTATTTCCTATATATAGTATTTTTCTTTTATCACCCTATTTTCGTACCAAGCGCGAACGTTACTCTAGCCGAGATGCATTGTATAGATTTTATGTTTAAGTCTTGAGATTTCAGGGAAGACGTGGTAGGATGAATCTAAGAGCTGTTTATTTTTTATAAAATATTTTTGAGAAAAATTGCTACTTCGCCGGTCAGCGAAATATGAGCAGAATTTACCCGTTTCTTTTATAAAATGCAATATCATTGCGCTCGGCTACTCTTTCTCAGAAACCGTTAAAGATAAGAATCCAAGCAATTCAACGAGCATTGCAGTGAAATGATATGCATACTACAAAAGAATCGTAAGGTCAAAAACGTTAGGGTCGCCGCATGTCGGCCGTCACTTCCGTCGTCCAAAGCCGGGAAGTGATAAAAGATAATTCGTGGATTTTCAAAATTTTTCTTGTTCGTGTATTTGTAACCTCATGACACGAAGTTCATTAGGCGTAATTTCTGTATATCGAAGTTATTCAAAAACAGGGTGACCTCCACCTAAGAGTATAGGAGCACGATACTCTGACCCTACTTTCAGTTTATTCTCAAGAAAATCCTGTTTCATTTTTCTCATTTCGGATGCCAAAGAATTCGTCGCTTATATGTAAGTCAACTAGTTGACTTTTGATTTACGTATATCTTGTAGAACACTATAACTGTCAAAGTAATCGTCTGAAAAAATTTATTGTAAAAACGGTACTTCCGGTCTTGATGATACACAATGTCCACAAATTCAAAATATTTTGTCCTCCTACTTCAATTAAATTTTCCCATTTCACCCTCTCATATTCAATGAGTAAAGACATGAATAGCCACAGAGACCTATGTCAGGATGAAATAAAACCGTTGCGCGACAAACATTGAATAAAGGCACTGATTTTTATTTGAGTTGACACCATATTTCCGGCGTCAGCCTTCCGGTCCGTCAAACCGGAAGTGATGAAAAAATCGTGATGCTTTGTAAATGTGAATTTTTTCTTTTGATTTTGAAACCAATATCCACTTTATCAATGCTTTTTTTTCGAAAATATCAAAAAACGATCAGTACATTTAATGGTGCTCACAACCTGGCAGATAGAGCCTGTCCATGATTCCGGTTATCTCATCTAGATGAACTTTTCATTTTCGTCAAATTTCAATTGCCATAGATCTCGGCTTAGTATGTGAAAGTGGTTTTGACCTGATTTTTAACAAATTAAGTACACCACGTATAAATATCTCGAGAAGTCATCCAAAATAGGTTTTGTAAAAGTCTCTTCTCGTCGTAGCGATAGTAGTGAACCTGAACAATTTCAAAGTATTCTGCTTTTATGCACAAGTCCACCTCAATTAATATCAGCAAAGACAGACACATTGACGACCTCTCAGGGCATGGATAGACCCCTTGAGCATGTACACATGAAGAGAACTCTGAGATAGGGGGTTAGTATGTTTCCGCGTCACTAAGAGACATCCGGCCGAGTCATATCTGTTGGAGTGTATGAAAGAGTATGAGATTAGTAATTTTGTGTCGGCAATTGTCTAAATATTAATTATTGAAGACCTAATAGCCAACTTCATTATGATCGCTTCTACTGAATATTGTCCAAACCAACGATTCACTTGCATCGATGGTTGTTGGAAAACGTGTTCCACGTTTGCAGGTTATTTTTTAGAAAAGACTTCATCCATTTTTTTCAGAGGCCTTATCAAACCCAATCGATGTGTTCGGTTAGTTGATTTTTCCTTAATGTGCTATGTCTGCGACACACCACATAAGAACTGTCAATGTTTTTATTGAGAGTACTATGAGGTTGGAATAAGTGTAACGGAAAATATATTATAATTACTCGTATATGACGTGTTCTTACTGCATGTTATTAATTTTTCTAACTAAGAGACACAGCAGATTACTATCCTTCACAAAACATAGGTTCTGACTCACTGATTTTCATTCCATATAGATATGGTTTGCTGCTGATTAGAGTATTAAGGCATCTTATTATGAGGTATTAATAAAGGTGCTCGTATTCTTTTTTTTTAAAATGCTATACTTCAGGATAAGATGATACCTAGTCTTGCCGGTTTAATTTCGTTGTACCGGAGAAGTTCTCAACGTAAAATTGATATTATTGGAGTTTATGGATAATGAGAATTTTCAAGGGATTGATAGACCTATCTGTCTGATAAGACTACGCTCCAGGTATCATGGTTTGTTTGTGTGGCAATACTTTCCTGTTTGAAAATAGAGGTCTTCTGACAATTCGTATATTTGTGAAAATATATTTATTCCAATTAATGAAAAGTTTTGTCATTTTTAATTTTTAAAATATTTTTCCTTGAAAAAATATTATAATAGTTATCTAAATTATATAATTGATCAAAACCTATTAGAATATAGTACGTAAAAGTTTTTTAAAATCAGGTCACGCATTCTCGGATGTTATCTGCTACTTTTCACTTTGGTAGTACAATTGTACCACGGACAACGCAGTCTTATAGAATCGCCTCGATAATTTTTATGATTTCTGTAGGTTACGAGTTTGAAAAACTTTAAGAGTACGAGTTCTAGTATTAACATTTCGTTGTTTGTCTAGAAAAACACCTTCCCGTGATCCGATAGAACATCGCTTCCGGTTTTAAGTTATTCGGGCAGGGCAAAAGATAATTCTTAATCCTTCGTTCACGCCGCCCGTTTTTCTTGGAGGTGATTATAATGGTGTAGAATAAATAGAATTTTCAAGTGATGATAACCTATATTCTGAGAGTTAGTGATACCAAGCTTTAACTTCAGCTACAATTTAGTTATTTTAAGATTTAAAAGGTTCTACTGTTTCGTTTCGCCAAAAATTCTTCGCTTTCTTCATTTTTTGTATATTTTTTTGTTAGATTTCGTAGAGAGTATAAGATTTAATATACCTTCATGTTATAAGTGTGATATTTACTTCGCGGCTATACTTGAAACCATCACATTTTAACTCATATCTCAATATCATGTTCAGGACGGAAGACCTTTTTTGGTTTGTCGCGAAACAGCTCTAGTTTATCTATTATGTATTTTTCCTTTTTAATAAAATACTAATAACAATAATATAAGGATATGAAAATGACAAGACATCTAATGAAGGAGTTGCACAAGCGAGTTCAAGTGCAGTAAATTTTGAAAAGAGTTTTATTTTATGCTAATGATAACGCTCTTGTTACAAAGGACAAACACGTTATGTTTTCCCATCATTTTGCCCGTTGTAACGATCTGCCTAGTCCGCTCCGTAATATAATGCCTATATACTGGTAATAGAGTTGTTCCTTTGTTAATCGATCAGTACACGATATGTAAGACGCAATACTCCGTAAACATCAAGTTGGGCATTTTATTTCAGTACCGGGGTACAAATCAACTCATATCCCTTGTCTCTCTAATTCGTAATGTCTAGGTGTGAAAATTTGCCCCTGGAGCAACCTGTCTTTTACACGGGTCGTTGAAAGAATCTCAGATAACCTTGCCGTATAGACACGTCGGATTTATATAGTGTCAAGAAGCACATTGTTTACCGATAAGTGACTAGCTTGGTGCCCGAATGCGGAATAATCGCCGTTATATCAAATCGAAATATAAATAGTGTCAGATTTGTTAACATGACAATTCTGCGGTTAGGCAATTTGCTGTTATTATTTGGAATGCCAGCTGTAACGAGAAGCTGACTGTAGTTCTTATAATTGTTGAAACCTTGCACCATTGCTAGCTGCTGATCGTTTCCTAAAATTTGTTATTAACCTAAATAAAAAAATGCTTTCCCAGATTATTCTCTTATGATTCCATTATACAGTCTATCCATGTACGAGATGGATTATAAACAACATTTCATTTCATTTTCTGCGACCTCGTTAAATTCAAGTTGCATTCAATGATTTCCCCATACTGTTTTAAAATGAGTGCGTATGTCTTGTGGTGTTGTGTGGTGTGTGTGGTTGTGGGTAGTGGTGTGTGTTTCTGTGTGTGTGTGTTGTGTGGTGGTGTATCAGTAGTTTTCAGAAGAGTGGCCATCTGACAACTTTATGACGGCAACACAGACAGCATCCAAAAAACAATATGCTTCCCCACTTTTGGTGGGGAGAGAGCATATTTAAACCCAAAGTTTGAAAGGATAAAAAATCATCCAATTAATATTATTTTGAAAAAGGTGTAATTCTCGTGTACCTATATTCGGTCTTATGATTGTAAACGATATATTCTTACTAAAGTCTTAATACAAAATATATCACGATCATCGATTTGCATACAACCCTTAAAATAAACTTTTAAAAATTCTCGACAAAATATTTACGAGCATCAGTCCGATACCATAACACGTGCAAAAGTGTTTTTATCGTCTTTTATGGCTTAAATCACGATGTAAAGGTGAAATCCCTAAAAAAAGAAAACGGCCGAGGTTTGCTGAATGATTTAGCATCTAAAAAGACTGTACCGCGATTATAAAAAAAAAGTTTTAATCTATGTGGAATTTTAATCTATGTGGAAGTCTCAGTACAGATTATCCCCCCTACTTTTTTGGGTTTTTTTAAACTCGTACTTTGAGAGTGTTAGTACAAAAAAAATACAACACCAAAGCAAAACAAACAGCACTGCTGTAAGCCAAGCCCACATCTTATTATCGAGTGCATCGCGTGTATTGATTTTCTGTATGACGCAACCTCTATATATAGAATATAAATAATATACGGTACCAATTTTGATGCACCAAATGCGCATTTCGACAAATTATGTCTCTTCAGTGATGCTCGAACCAAAATGTTGGAAATCCAAAACATGAAGTTAAAACTTAAAAAAAACCCACCAAAAACAATGAGCCAAAGACTGGAGCCAAATAGTTCGAAGGATCAGAGCTATGCCTGAGGGAAATAATCCTTCATTTTGATATGTATTTCTAATTTTACCACTGCAATTAAATACATATTCGTATTTTCAAGCTATTAACATAATGCATAGCAACTGGGCTGTAGAGACCCTCAGGGAATGACATTCCACCAGCAGAGGCCTCGATCCAGAGTCATAATATAAATCATAAGCGGTGCCAATTTTGATGCATTTATTTTTCCCCAGGATTCCAATCTACGCAAGCGCATTAGAAGGTTTAATTCAGTGCCGCGGCACTGACAAACTAATGAATGAGAAAAACGAAAATTTATGCAATTTCTACTTTCGGTACAAAAAGGCGAAGTTAACATTGTGTCAAACGTAATCATAATCCATAGTTAATCACTTGGACTGCGAAGCCAGAAAGAACATAAAGTGCGTTCGTTTTACATGATTAACTATAGTTTGTAGCGTTTGACACAATGTTAACTTCGCCTTTTTGTATAAAACTTCCAATGACATTATCCTGTTATTCGCTCCGCGGAGCGAACAATATTTGCTTTGTCAACGTTATGTCAAAGCCGTCAATGGTAGAATAATAGCAACTGGAACAAAAGTCATACCTCAAGTGCCATCCATTTTTAGATAAAAGACAAATGTGAGGGTGCGACTAATTAGAGAAAATGCCTTAAACAAGAGCATATCTGTTTGTAGCGTTTATATTCGTAGTTTATTAAAAATATAAATATATGAATAATGCTTAGAAAGAACGTCCTTATATATTCACACACACACACACACACACA
>CAJDSM010003272.1:457-20555 GCA_903981925.1 Ostrea lurida
TGTAACCAATCCTTGTGATATTTTGCATAAAGAATCACCTATGGGTACTATCTCCTTTTACAAAATATTTCTTTGAAATATCCATGCATATTCTTTTTATACAGCGCCACCTATTCATGGCATATTGTCTCAAATATGTGACCAAATTACAGCATTTTTAGCTATTTTTGATACTTGATATCTAAATAAATCAGAAAGGCAATCCAGTTCTGAACAGATAAAAAAGAGTTCCTTTTTTATACTATAAATTGAACCACATATATTGTAAAAATTCTTTACCAAACTGCTATATTGATGCCATCATTATGGGTACCCAAAACAAATTTGCTGAATCAGCATTTTTTGACTAAGTTTAGAGCTCTCAATCTTCCAAGGTAGGCCAAATTTGTAAAGTTTGTGTTAATTTCATAAATGCTCTGTCATATGTGGTCAAGTCATAAAAATATTGAGCTCGGCAAATAATATCGTTTCTTTTGATAAGTGATGCAAAGAGGGTACCGTCAGGAAATCTGGATATCCACATGATACTTTATGGACCATTATATCTATGCCAAATGAAAACAAATTTTGAAATTCAAAAAGATAATTTTAATATTTACTTATCATGAAATTGATTATCCATTGCATATTATGCAAATCAGGGTGTTTACAAACAAAACATGTACTACAAAGAACAGAAAGTTAGAAATAATGCACACATTTCACCTCAGTATCCGATAGCCTGTTAGTTAAATAATATTTCATGCTGCAAATCACAAGGGGATACTGAGAATATATGCAATGCTCATAAAGACTCTTTCATTGATCCATAAATGTGTAATTGATATATATATATAAACAACAAGCATCTCTCAACTTATGATCAATATAATTCTATGCTGTACTATTATAATCCTTATGCTGTACTATTCTGTGACTAAAAGTTACTTTATTCAACCATCACATAATCGGGCACAAAATTATGACAGGATATAGGCGAAAAAGTCTCTCATAAGAAAAAAAAAGACATTTCAAAATACATATTTCACTCCTAATCTTTTTGTCAAAATACCTTGACATTTGACCTAATGACACAAATTGAATCGGAAACATTTAAGATATATACAATGTATAATGTAGCATCACCTCTATGACAGACATACCAATATGCAAAATGCCAATCTTTGAGAGAATGAAATCTGTTAAATGTAATAATTTACAAAGAATATTTTAAATTTTTGATTGATGTACATGAGATTTTAGAATACAATAATTGACAAGTGCAATGATGAGTACAGTCATGCAAACTTTGGTATCCCTAACAACAATATCTCAAATACCATGGCTATGTCAAAGTGATTTCGAAGTCCAAACTACTAATTCTTTATACAAGTATAAACTTTCTATTTATTGGTGGATTACAAAATTACGCTTAATTAAATGAAATAAATAAATTTGACCTCCTATTTTTAAAACCAATAAATGATCGTCATTCCATCAGATTACCATTTGTGCAAGATTTACACACATGCAACTTACAATATGTAAGAACATACTAGACATGAAACGTACATTGTATTTGACCCTGTAAAAACAAGATAGCGATTGCACTAAAATTAGCTAACTTATCATTATTTATTCTATTTATGCTACATGAAAGATAACAGAAAAATTCAATTCTTGACAGAAACCTTCCTTTACATACACAAGTATAATGACAACATGGCCTAAAATAAAAATTGCTGTCTTTTCCAACTCAACCGACACTGCACTTGAACTGTCCTAAAAGGATTCCATGTACACTGGACAATGACGTCATAACACATACCCTCAAAATGAAAAAAAAAAAAAAAAAGAACCAAAATCATATTTCTTGAATCATGCTAAAAAAATCTCAAGGAAAGTAGCAAGTGCATAACTTCATTATTACACATTTGTGATCAACGTTAAATATATACTCTGGAAAAATGATGTCTATTGATACATGTAGACAAGGTGAATCTATGAAACTCTCCTAAAATTAATTTACAGGCAGCACAGTCAAATAGACAGAAAGACAAAGTGACACAATGACTTCATTAATTATTGTAGCCATCCCTGTAATATAACATGCTTTTCCAAAGTCCATAAAATGAAAGAAAAAATTGTAAAATGACAATCATAATGTCAATGTGAGCTGGACATGGCGAATAAACAATGTACACATTTTCAGGAAAATCCATGCTCAAGTTCTTACAAAATCTTATCTACACAGATGGACACATTGATTCCATTATTCTTTCTTTAATCATAGCATATATGCATTAGTCTCATTGAGAAAACATAAAAATAATCTGTAATAATATATAATAATTTAATTTTACTTGTTAACAAGCAATTTGATTGGCTGAATAACGAATTGAGCAAACATCAATTATTTTGGATAATCATGCTCTCTGTGATGTTCTAGAATTGACGTCACAATGCATTTGACGTTATGTTTTCCACTTTTGTCTATGGCAAAATTTGTTTGCCTCATTCAAAATCCGCATCTTATCTCGCAAGTTATTCATCACACAAAGTAAAATACAATTTTTAGAATTAAATTATAAGGAAATAATTTAATTTTACTTGTATACAAGCAATTTGATATCTTAAACAAGATGAGCAACATCAGTTATTTTGTAATAATCTAATTGCTCTTTATGACGTCCTAGAATGACGTCACAATGCCTATGAGCGGCGTTGTTTCTACTTTGTTGCTACGGCAAAATTCAAACGCCTCATGGAAATCCTTATATTTCGCAAGTTATTCATCAAATAACGTTAAATGTAATTATAAAGCGTAAACTGCACCAAAGTTAGATTATATCGTAATAACAAGGTCCCGTCAAAATTAGCTTCATTCCTTAAATGTGTCATACCATACTCTACAACAATTGTGGAACTTTAAATATTGACATTGCTGTATACAGTATCATACATTGATGATAACGACTGCTCAAATTCTGCTGCTTTGAGCTCCATAACTATTACAGATAAATGTTCATCTGTGTGTAGACTTTCTACCTGTTCTAAAGCAACATTTTCCACACCCATTCGCACTTTTTTTGCTTTGCTTGGTCCATTCTCTTTTCTTTGTTTCAGCAAATATGCAGCAAATACTCCTCTTATTTGGTTTGCAGTCAACCATTCTTCTGGGCAAAATCTACGCCTTCCATTTTCATCACTAACCTTTTTCAGTTCCTCACTGAGAGTTCCATATTGTGGCCGTTTACCCGATTTGTCACATTGCTCAAAGATGTCGAGTAAATATGTCTTGACTCTAGGGGAAAATCTCGCAGTTTTTGTGATATACTTCAGGGCCCATCCCATAGGCTGACTCTCCTTTTCTTCTGCCTCTTGTGTGTTTACTTTTTGGAGAATTGTGCTGTATTTTACACGGATTGATGTGCATTTATCAGCCCATATCCTTACCCCACAATCCATCCCAGATTCTTCGTTCTGTTTGTATACATGATTACAAACTGCCAGATGTCTCTCGAGAGCAGAGTAGCTGACATACTGCTTTTGACAACAAGGATCTGTGCAACTGAAAATTGCTCTTGGAAAATCTCCAGAAGTGTCTTGATCCTCCATTGGTAAAGGGTCCGTTGATTGTCCAGAAGCAGTTGACTTTCCAACACTCACTTTGCCTGGAATTACTTTTGGAGGAAATGGCTCAATTACCTAGAATAAAAATGATAATATTTTGAGAAATTACATTCTCACACTCAAAACTCAATACATATCACTAAGAAACTTCAAGTGAAATCCATTTATTACTGAAAAACTAGTCATGTCACATTGGTTTACCTTTAGTCCATCCATGGTTCTAATATCCAATCCATCATCCCTTAGAGATGTCAATGGTACAGTCTTTCCCTCCCCTACATTGTATGCTCTCCTTACAACAATGTGATCCTCCTCAAAGACGATATTGTTGAGCAGACTTACACCAGTCAATTTCCGTTTACTCTTAGGCTCTGAATCTTGCTGTATGGATATTACAGATGCATGTGTACCTTTGATACCACCATTGCTTTCTAATGCCCTCTTTATATCCAGTGCTGTTAAAATATCATTTCCTTCGTTCATGTACTTTGCAATGTGCATTCTGCAGGAACCAGTTTTACTGTCACACAAGTCTTTTCCGGACTGGGCTTCACTGTAGTTGTACTGTCTGACTTTGATGGGAAAATTGACAAAGTTTTGACCAAGGAAAGCTATGATAGGAACACAATGGTAACATCCAGCATTGTCACTCTTTAGAAATATTTCCTCCACATGTGGAAAGTGATCCTTTATGGTGTTGAACATGTGATTCAGAATATGGGAAATGGAAAACCAACCCTGTGTGCCATCTTCTAGAATATGTATGTATGAATTCAGGTCTAAATGATCCAACGACTCTTCGTCACCTTTTGTGATTAGACAGGAGATGTGCCAACTAATGCCTTTTTTTCCAAAAAAGTCTGATTGTGTTTCTCTGAACTGCAATGGCAGGAACTTCATCGCCCAGTCCATAATCAGAAATGCTTGGTTAGACTCTAAGTGCTGAAGAACATCTTGCCTTGCAGCATCCTGATGGACTGTCCTACTCAGGTGGGCTTTCCAGTTGTGTATACTCTTAGATGCATTTTGGATGTCATGTAGCAACTCCTCCTTCAACTCACATGATGAGATATCAATAGCATCAACTGCATCTTTGATCTTATCTGCTACAGAGTTTGTGAGTGTACAATTAATGCACTTTTCCGAATGGCTATGGTCACATATGGAGGCATAACATCTCTCCTTTGGATCACTGAGACTGAAGGTTGTGCAGTGATCTGGACATGCAGAATTACTACTAAGATGGGTCTTCATCTCAAACTTCATGTGGTCATTACAAATGTTGACCATATCCAGCAAGGATTCTTTCTTTTCAGTAGATAATCCTTGTCCCTCCAACTTGTTCACCACTCGTTGAAGACTCTCCATTCCACTAATTCCATTTGCGGTCGTGTTATCTAACCCATGTAGTGCCTTCTTCTTTGACGCTTTACAGCATTTAAGAATTCTGTATAATGAAGCTCTGCTGAACGTTGTTATGTCAACCTCTTTGCAATACTCTACGTAGCTGTCTATAATTCGCCCACTTACCGCATTTCGAACTACTTTCGGCATCTGCACTTTTTCTCCATTTGAAAGCTTGAGTTCTGTATGTCCAAAACCAAGGACTTGGGAAACTGATGGACTTGACACATACTCCAAGAAATGAAGTAATTTTGGCTTCGTGAGCCTGATGCGAAAGATCTTTGGTGGATTTATCATTTGACCTGGTCCAACAAGTGATGCATGTCTCCTTGCATTGTCTATCTTCGCAGATGTTAATGATGGCATCAAATTCAATAGTTTCTGCTTGGTAAAATTCTTGACAAACAGCGATAAAATCTGAGTTTGGGTTTTGGTATCAGAACTTTTGTAGTATGCTCCTATCAACTGCTCTGTAATATCATCCACCTGTTCTTTCTCATTCTGACTCCTGTAAATCTCTCCTAGTAATTCATTCTCTTGTCCTGGAGCAATAAGGCCTAGCATGATCATTACTATTTCTCTTGCTTTACTCACATAATAATACTTGGCAGATTTTTGCAGACTATCTATTGGTGATAAAAGCTGAGACCGAAGAGGTACAAACGAATTGTTGGAGAGATCTTTCAGTGCTGCATTCAATTTTTCCTTCGGTGATAGATGGCTTTCAAACCAATCTTCTTGTGATGAAGGAATAGAGTAACTGCACTGTGAGGAAGGTAGCGAGCAACCAACTTGTGTTGATTGTGATCCAGTCATGCCATCTTCAGCTGTGAAAATAAAAATAGTAGTAAAATTGATGGAATCTCCCTGAACTACATCTAACTAATTAGGGGTGGGACAATATACCGATACCCCAATACAGATCGGTGGTGTGGTACGTGTTCGATACAAGCACTGTATACCATACCAACAATCATGGTGTGAATGACTATAAACAGGAGGGCCCACAGGCCTTAACGGTCACGCTGGGTATCCTAGCCACACAGGGAGTCTCTATTTGATTTCTTAAGATTACTCATACAGAGGCTATTTTGCTTCACCATGCTTAATATTCTTTTCATATATGCATCTGATTCCTATTCATATACACAAGATTATCATTTCATTCACAAGATTGTTCTATATACAGATGGATGGACAGATGTGTCTCATCTATATATCCTCTCCCCCACCCCCCCCTTCCGGACCCTAACTAGATATGTTATGCTAGTAATGTGTGTGGTAGTAAATTTTATGAAATTATGCAACAAAAGACTCGAAGACTCTCATAACCTGTCTCAAATTCAAATGATTCTATTTACCCCCTTCACTATTAATATCCATTGCACGAGAAAAGATGTTTATCAAATGTTTTTACAGATCAAAACACTATAATACCAGTTCGGCCCCACCCTGGGGTCAGACCCCTTTTACCCCGGGTGAGTCACCAAATTTACAATTTTGGGTAAAGGCCTTCCTGCCTCTACATCACTATGGCATTTCGGTTTCTCCGACATGTGTGGTTTTAAGAAGGAAGATGAATCTGTGGGTGTGTTTTGGGCGTTATTGCCCCACCCTCAAGGCAGGAGTGCAACGAACCTGACAATTTACAATTTATTGTTCTCCTCATGTCCAAAGATGCTTTCAGACCAAATTTGAAGGAATTGGACAATTGTTATCAAGAAGAAGTTGAAATGTCAATTGTTAACACCGCGGATGAACATCAATTGCATAGGTCACCTGAGTCAGGAACTCAGGTGGGACCTAAATAACGGCCCATGGCACTCGCTACCTGAGCACTGCCTTCACTTTTATAAGGTGTAGTGTTCGCTTTGAGGCCCACCCACCCTGGTGTTGTTTAAACAAATATTAATCTGATCCATAACAGGAAGCTTTTCAGGTACAATATCTACTAGTCTGGTTCAACTGAAGAAAGATTTTAAAGAATTTTGTCTCGGGGTATGTAAAATATGGATCCCTTATCTGTCGGCCCCACATTCCCCTGCAGGGTTATGATTTAGACACTTTTCTTTTCAATATATTCAGGAAGCTTTCCTGGCCAGTGTTCTTTGAGAAAAGATTTAAAAGATTTTCCATATCATAGTCTAATGTACTACTTTCTGATCCCATTTGGGCACATACGTATCCCCAGGGGGTCTGATTTTGAAACAAACTTGTGGTGTTGGATGAACTTTCATATAAATTTCAGCTTTTCTGGACCCATGGTTTTTCTTAGTAAGATTTTAAAAGATTTTTCCATATATAATCATTTATGTACCAACTTTTTCCCTGGCTCCTATCCGGGGGTCTGATGTGACTTAATTCCACATTATCAAAAAGCTTCATATTAAATTCAGCTTTTCTGGCTTAGAAGATTTTTAAAGTATTTCCCTAACTTTGATCCCTATGGGGCCCATCGGGGGTATCCGGTCTGATTTGACAACGTGAATCTACACGTCATATCAGGAAGCTTGTCTAAAAATCAGCTGTTTACTGCCCCAGTGTTCTTCACGAAGAAGATTTTTAAATACCTACCCCTATTTTTGCATTTGTGATTATCTCCCTTTGTGGTTCTTTAAAAATTGAAATTCAGAATCCCCTTACCAAGGATGATTTACCAAGTTTGGTTGAATTTGGCTGTCTGGGTTCTGAAAGAAGTCGAAAATGTTGACAGTTAACAGACAGGACAGGCGATGGACAACAGGTGATTAGATGTGTTACTTGAACCTTCGGTTCAGGTGAAGCTAATAAAAAGTGAAAGTAAACGTCTGGGTCTGGATCGTGTTGGTTTGTTTGCAGGAACAACCAAAGACAGTAGTGTTTGACTCTCTGAATTTTTATAAAAGATCTTTGAATAATCTGTTTTTGCATTTTGGCCAATCCTAATTTGTTTTAATTTACAGATTTTTTTTTTTGACTTATCTGATTTTATTTCAATCGACAAAATCGAACCTTTATTCTTACAACTCTTCACTATATGTTTATAGTATCAAGATACAGTTATGTATCGCGTTGAATCGAGATATGTAATTGTCATCGTACTTTGTGGTATCGCCCCACCTATAACTAATAGCTATTTGATATCACGAATGACACAATAATAAAACTATAATTTGTTTTATCAAATGGGCATCCCCCTCCTGGGGAAAGTGCTCTGTGTTGGTGGTTGTCTGCTAATGTACTGCAATGGTATGGAGTGTAGTGTGTAGTGTTAGGCAGTGAGTGATGGCGTATCACGCGTCAATGTGGATAATATTTGAGGGTGTATGATACAAAGTTAGGCCCGTGGCTGCGGTAGGTTGGTTATTTATGGACCAGGGACTTCATGTTCATCGGGAAGAAGATCATGGAATTTTGAATAAAATTCTAAGTCAAATGGGTAAAACTCATTCGGCCCAAAAAAAATGTTGTGTTTCTCTTTTTACATATGAGAATTTAAAAATTAGGGTAGGTACGTGTATTTTTTTTTTTTTTATTTTTTAGATTTTTTTTAGATTTTTTTGCTTTAATGTGTATATCATCAGCTCTTCCAAGTCACTTCTGCTGTCAGATTCGCTAAATGGCACCGTAGACAATATTTTCTGGTCGCACATTTTAATTTTTTAGTCGCCTCTACAACATTGCTTACTCGCCAAGTATAAGATTTTTGGGTAGGATAACTACGACTTACAAATTTGCAGTAAAAAGCAAATCAGCATATCTGTTATTATGTTTACGATTATTAATTGGAAAGATGTTATGGTGTCTGGCTATCCCGCTGGATTGGGGCATCCATCCCTGTGTTGATTGCTATGTGTTAGTGTCTAGTCTGGGGCATTAATAACTATTCCACCGATTGAATAATTCGAAATTGCAAGACCTATTATTTTAATTATCGAAAGTATACGAGTTAGATTATCTTCTGTTCAGTACATTTGCTTGTCTTTAAGGGGCGACTAATGGGTTGACGTTCGAGATTAGACAGCCCGCTCCCCCGGCCCCCCCCCCCAAGGTCCGATGTCCTGTAGCACATGTGTTGGTACTGTGGTTGTGGTGGGTGTGGGTGGATACTCATCAGCTTTGCCTTCCATTAGTACGAGTGTGGATAGGGAAATTTCACCCAAGAACAAGATTACGACAAGTCTAGACGAGGTTTCGCCGACGTCCTAGAAACAGCGAATCTTGTTCGAAGTGCGAATTGCCCATCCCACACAAAGTATAAATAATGAGGATGTATTTCTTCATGGTGTCTTCACTGATTAGTGCGGTAGAATCGGGGAGCTTTGATGAATTATACACATTATCAATATTCTTTATTTGAACTTTTTGAAAAACACAATAGTAACTATAACATAGTAGACTGGCCAGAAAGCCATACCCGAAAGTGATAAAAACTAAAAATCAAGACTGATCGCCAGAAAACATATATCAAAAATTCAAATTTCAAACGAAACAAACTATACAAAAAAATTTTGAGCTCGTCACCGTGTTAACGTAAATTATAGGAAATATATTTGATGTCCAATGAAATGACGTCGCAGCAGTGTGAGATCGAAAAATCTCACATGGCTGTCCTCCCATGGGTAAAAGGTCGTCTCGACACTGGTGAAATGTGCGAGGAAATGACCCCTACCCTTGCTCAAAGTGCTGTTAAGCTTACCTGAGCAATAGGCCTAAATATTTACATCTCATTCACGGTAATGGTGGTGTTTCCATACACAGGTCCCTCATCATTTATTGTGTGTCCGCCATCTTTTGATTTTAAACTATTTAGTTCAAACTTTCGATTCTGATAATATTATTTTAATGGAGGGTCCCACAGGGCCCGGTAATTTTTCTCCACTCCAGCGAAAATGAGAGCTGATTCTTGTAGAATCTCTGAGTCGGCAAAATCAATTTCTAGTCGGCAAATAATGCGACCGCTATTTACTCGCAACTTGGAGCACTGATCATCGTGTTGTATTGCATGTTCATATTATAACTAACATATATATAGCCAGGTTTGCTACAATAAAGTGTTTAAACTTTTTAGATGCCACTTTTAAAGTAAGAATTTTCCCCCCTGTTTTCCATATACTGAATTCAAAATGCTAGTTGACACATCATCGTACTTGTTCTAAAATAATACGATCACGTCCGATATTTTCGATATGTTGCCGTATTTGGACCAACGTTTTCCAGCAATTTGTAGGCCCAGTGGATTTTTGATCGGCCCTGCCGACAGGACCGATAGTTTTCTATATACAACTCTGACTCATTTGAAAGTCCTAAAACTAATACCGGAGTCCGATAAGACGGAAAGTCTGGAAAAATTTCCGGAAAAGTAGGGGGGAAAAACTTTAGGGTCGGGGGTTATAAATTAGGGTAGGTCGGGTAACCGGAAAAACCCATATTTTTTTTTTTTTGGCCTTAATCACAAAAAATTGAACCAGTTCCCCTTATAATATGCACATCTACACATTGTGATCTTTCTTTGTACCAAGCTTTCATTAAAAATTCTCCCCAGAATGATTTAGGGTAGTTGCAATTTGCAAATACCAAGTATTATACACAAAAAAACCACCCCATAAGTTAAAGGGCTGTATCTCCTTTAAACAGCATTTCCCTTGCAATTTGCATACCTCCCTATTGTGATCTATGTACCCAGTTTCTCTAAAATCCTTCCAAAGGTTTAGGAGGAGTTGCAAAGACAAAGTATTTTACATAAAAAACCTAAGTCCGACTGCCCTAACTTCTTTTAGAAATATGGACTGAATTCCTCTTGAAATATGCACATCTCTACATTGTGATTTTTCTTTGAATCAAGTTTCATCAAAATTCCCCTAAGGGTTTAGGAGGAGTTGCGAAGACAAAGCGAAAGGGACAGGCGGACGACAGCAGTATATCATAATATGTCCACTTTTTATGCATCGTACCCTCAGGGGTCATGATTTGAACAAACTTGAATCTCCACTATATCAGAAATCTTTCATATGAATTTCAGCTTTTTCGTGATTATCTCCCCTTCGGTGGGGGTCTGGTCCTTCATTTGAACAAACTTGAATTCCCTTCACCCAAGTATGATTTGTACCCAGTTTGGTTAAATTTGGCACAGCAGTTCTTGAGAAGAAGTTGAAAATGTGAAAAGTTAACAGACAGACGGGTCGACAACGACGAAAACATTTTGCAATAGGTCATCTCAGATGACCTAAATATCATAGACCCAATGCATATCAATGAATGTCCATAAACTCTTCATTTTTTACTATCCTTCAAGTGTGAGAAGCTTACCATTATCTCCTGTATCTTGAACACACCGAGTTAGACTCAGCTTCCTTTGAAGTTCTGTTACAGTTACTGTAAAGGTAACAAATACATATACATTAGTTACATCACTCATCAGAGTCATTTTGGATCTGCAGTTGTTCAGCTTTTATGACTTTGAATGAAAAATTAAATCTTTTAGATTGTTTTTCTATGTATACATCTAATAAAGTTATGCTTTCATATGTAAAGTAAAAAGATACACAAGAACAAAGCACTTGTTTCTAATTATTCATAATATTAACAATCTATAAAAAAAAATAGCAAAGTCGCTTGGGATGTAGGCATGCGCAGTACGGTATTTTTGTTTTGAGATGTATACACATGGCCTTTTTCTCTTTGTTAAGCTAGGTCATACGCAACGTTTGTTATCTGTATATATTTTATAGAACTATTCGTAATATAAAATCATGGTACCCTTATATATTCTTTGAGAAAAAATCAGACCATATTTCCTGTGTTTTGGAAAAGATAACGGTTGATGAAGAATGTAATTTGCACAATTATTCATACTTTAAAATTTTGAGTTACCTCTCTTTGGAGAATGCAAATGCAATGCACCTGTACGTATACATACTACAAAAACATTACAAGCGTGATTTTGAATTATGGCCAATGTTAAAGTTTTTGAAAAGTAGGTCAAACTTTAAGGTCAAGGTCTGGAGGTTAAAAATTCATGGTACCAGTAAAAAGGGATTTTCATAAGGAACACACATGTGTAATATAAAAAAAAGTCTTACAACTTGTCATTCAAAAGTTAGGGCCAATGTTAAAGTTTTTAAATAGTAGGTCAAACTTCCAAGGTCAGGAGGTCAAAAATGATGGTACTACCTGGTAGTAGAAAGGGCTTGTCATAAGGAACTCACATGTGTAATATGGCCCAGTGATTCTTCATCAGAAGATTTTTAAATGACCCCACCCTATTTTTGCATTTTTGTGATTATCTCCCCTTTGATGGGGGCCTGGTCCTTCATTTGAACAACTTGAATCCCCTTCACCCAAGGATGACTTGTACCAAGTTTGGTTGAATTTGGCCCAGCGGTTCGAAAATGTGGAAAAGTTAACAGACAGAGGGACGGATGGACAGACGACGGACAACAGGAGATCAGAAAAGCTCACTTGAGCCTTCGGCTCAGGTGAGCTAAAAAGTTTGAGATATCCGTGGATTCGAGATATGCATCATTTTCTTTGTACAGAATTTATACCCTTGCTATCTCGAATCCACGGATATCAGTTCGACATAACCATGGTATTCGAGATATCAGTGTTCGAGATACCGAAGTTCAACTGTATATATAAATATATATACATATGCATTTACATTAAATCTTACCTATATCATCCTCAAATACTGTGGGATACTTTCATATCTTGTCAAAGGAACTTCCTCAGTTGGTTGCACATTGCTTACATAACCCTGCAATAAACATTTGAAATTGTAATAAAAAATTTACTCACTTGTTTTCATGTTTAAAAACTTTATAGGATGTTATTGGGCCAACAAAATAAATATATGCTTGTTTCCCAATCCCGACTGACCGTAAAAAATCGCTGCGTACCAAGAAGTTCTATTGCCATTATGTTTGGAAATTTTTTTTCTATCGAAAACCTAAGTAGTGCTCTTAATGAGAGGGAGGAGGCAAATACGAGAACAATGACCGGCTTTTCTTTCAAAGAGCTTTTGTAATCAGCATAGGTGAAAAGTTTCGAGTTTTGTTTTAAATATATCTGCATAAGGGAAATGAACACTTGATACGTCCTAGACCTTGGTGTCCTAGCTACTATGCTGTGTTATTTCCTTTTTTACACATACCAACAAAAACACTTCCCCCCCCCCTCAAAATAAAATATTTTACACTACCATCACATGGTATCTACCTACAACCCAACCTGAGTAGGGTTCGGTTTGGTGGAAACCAACAAATATATCTTATTGTGCCTTGGGAAACAAACAATTATTTATTTTTGGCCTTGAAATAATTACAACTCCCCTCAGAAAAAAATCTAAATTTAGAGGACACTAAGAATATCAGCAAACTGCTATTTTGAATTGGTTTGGAGAAATATCATTTAAAATCACCATACTTGGAAGACTTATTTCTTTCATTCAACAACTCGAGTCGGTACAAAACATTGCAGAATAAATGCACTTGCTACAGTAAATACCATATAAAACAGAATCCAAAAAATGGGGATGTGTTCAATGGAGCACATTCCTCCCCTTCTATTTCATACTTTATAATACTCAAGCGCTACCAATTATAGTTGCCCAATCATCCCTTTTCAGACCATAATTAGAGAGAATAAGTATGCAAAGAGGAGACTTTGGACAGATCTCACTTGTCTCAATGACTAAGTCATACATGTACGGTGATGTACCCTCTTCTTACTGGTTGCAGTTACTCAATGGTAGATGGTTGAATCATTAGCAGGTCGAAATAGCACTCACTGCAATGGAGCGAGACCACTTATTTCTAAGTCATGTAATCGCCACTAATAAATAGTTCAACCTCTCTGTTCAGGTAGTAACAGCATTAGAATTACCTTACACACTCATGAAATTCAAACCTGTAGAAAGAGTTCCTCTCAGCTCACATAATCTCCTGAGCCCAGGATTCAAATGCCTCTAAATCATATACCTAGCTTCGAGTAGTTCTCAAAGTCTTCTTTCTCACCCATGATGTACACACTACTTTCGTTCTTTGGCCTTAAAAAGAAAAAAAATAAAATCGCGGACCGGGCATTAGTACACTGAGAACTCCGCAGAGTGTTTTCTTGTCCAAAATGCGTTTACCAAGAGCCAATTGCCAGATTTCTAGCCGACAATCATCTTTTTAAGCTAAAAAGATCTGCTCGACTTACCTGCCGGCCGTTTTCATGAGAACACTGCCGACTACACCTCTACATCTCGATTGAATTGTAAGCAGATGCCTTTAGAAATTTGCGACATACATATTCACCTTGAATGAAATCAATCTATCAAAAGTTGGGTTGACGTGTACCAACTGAGATTTATCTCGGTAACAGCTGCCCCTCTCGTTCTTTAGCCGCTGAAATTTCAAAAGACTGCATTTTCTAACTTTTCGTCAACACGACTTCTCTTCTTATCAACCCTTTCATAATCCGCCCTAAACTACTGCTTTGTTTCCTTCTCATTATAAAGAAAATCTACGGGGTAGGCGTAAATCGACGGGCGGGGGGTCACGCGCGTTAGGATTAATAGGCGGCGGTGGGAGGTGTCGTGTATTTTTTTTAATTGGTTCTTACTATTTACTTTTGGTATTATTTTCATAGATTTCCGTTCTCTGAAATCCCCCCCGCCCCCCCCCCCTCCTGTACGTGATACAACTAAAATTAAGATGAAAACATGATTTCTAAATACTTACACATAAAAAAATCCTCCTGCTCACCTTATTGCCACAGTTGTGTTCTAACCCGAACGATAGTCAATTGCAACAACACTCATACCAGTGTCATTTGCGTGTCTTTAGTTGTATTTACTTTCCTCTCTCACGCAAGTCACTAAACAAAATTAAATGCCTACCACAAATGAGTAGATACAGTTGCTATTCAAGAACCTAAATTATTATCAAAATGGATTTGCTCAAAACTTACACTGTCAATCCGACTACAAACATCTATATATCTGCCATTCTAACAGACATAGACAATATTCCGGTAAACGGTTGTAGAGTTTTAATTTCAAAGTTGTGTCCATTCAAAATACATTTACAAATACCAGTGTTTTCAGCATAGCGTCAGCTCCCCCATCGCTCAATTTGATACAAATTCATAGAAGATCATCTACTTCCTCCTGCATACTAATCAAACTCTTGAAGCTCCGATGCCTGCCAAGAGGGGGGCGAATAATTTAATAAATCACTTTACAGAAGGTGATCCACGCTTACAAGAAAAAACATAGAGGGAAATTCTGATTAAAGAAAATTTTCTTAACCTACTATATTCGCTTACGTCTGCTTACTCTCTCGCTGCAATCATGTAGATGCATGGACTTTTATAGCACAAAAGCTCCACTATTTTTGAACTAGCATCCTCAAAGACTATAAAAATGAAACCACCACATATGCAGACGCGGCTGAAAACACAACATTGGTGATTGCCGTCCGACCTTCATTGTCGCGTCAAGCGCCAAACTTGCCACGCATGACCAGACAGCGCATCTTACCCACAGCTGCGCTACCTTATTGGTTAAGCTAGTGCCTTGTCTTACACAACATTACCTCATTTTTAGCATGCCTAAAACAAAACCGCTACCTTACGAGGACCGAGGAGGCATAATAAACTTATTACGCGAACAAACACAATATCCCCGTACCAGCTCCATAATTCGCCCGGAAATTGTCTCCCAGTGAGCCAAGTTACCTAATGCCTCCTCTGCAGTAACAGTAGGGCGATGCACCTCGTCCTGCCTTCGCTTTACTGAAGCACCGCGGCTGTCTGGCACTACACCTTTGTCCGCACTGTCCTCGTTTCTTCCAGTTATGCATGCCGACTACTATGTCACCGACTGCTCTTCTTTACATCTATGTGCAATTCCTCAACAGTCTCGCTCCGCCTAACACAGCACAACGAAGATCCACAACCCGCGCCTATAGGAACTTAGAAGTCGATTCCGCCGTACATTTATGTGTGGTTACATCTGACACTGCTTTCAAAAATCGCTAAATGCCGCCAGACGTGTCTTTCCCCTTACAATCTCAAGAGTCAGGATGGGATGGTTGTTAAGGAGAAGGCGCTTCGAGGGCGATGAGTGTGTCGAGCGCTGTTGGGGGTGCCAACAATGGAAAGCCAGGTGTGCGTCGCATGGTGACCTGGAGAAGCTTGAGAGCGCCCATGTGTACCGTGTGGTGTGTAGTACACTTATGGAAGTGTGGTGTTTGTTGTATGATGTTACATTTGAATCCCTCATTCTCTGTTGTGTTGCTGTGTGGTCATGAGTGTGTACCGCTAATACACTTTTGTCTCTCGCACATTGTAACCAATCATCTTCTGAGTTCTTTAAAATGTTCAACTTCGATTTTTCATTCGTGCGTCTCTTGCAAGCGCACATCTCTTTGGTTCAGTATATCATTAAAACGTTTAACAGCCACCCGACGTTAGCATTTTCTTCAACACAAGTTGGAATAATGCCTACATATTTCCATGAATTACAATTTTTCCGATACTTCGTCAAATATATTTGCCCAAGCTCCCACACTAATAAAATCCATCTAACCATAGATCATGAGTCGATATTAAGAGTATGAGTAGCACCAGTTTATACATCTTGTTGTCTACCGTTACCCCGATCACAGGCCGCCTTTCAAAGCTTCGCCTACAAATGAAACAGAGCAATCTTCAACCAAAAGCTAGGTCATCTTTGTCCCACACCCCCATTTCTACAGCATCAAACACTCGATACATTATTCCAAACAGTTCGAACCTGCTACCATCTGACCAGCAGTCATAACTATCCTGCCCGCTTCACCACAATTTCAATAATTTTTAATTCATAAAACAAACCTACTTATTGACACCCATTCACTATCTATCTTCCACAACTCATAGACCAGTTTTCGTGCGCTGCTTCTTATGGGGCCGTGTAAGTTGAGCCGAAGGAAAGCCCAGCTTTTGCACGCTGGTTACAAAGGAGGGTAAGGCAGAGACCCCTTGAACCCATGATATCTTAGGCGTCTCCGCCGAATGACTCACGTTTGGAAGAGTCGGGGGCGATATATGTAGTGCAGCAAAATGGAGCTATCAGGTTGGCTTGGGAGAAGAGTTTGTTGACCCCCCGGCTGTGAGATTTTTTTAGGGTGGAGTGTTTGCGGCCCTGGTTGTGTGGCTGCTGGCAGAGCGAAGCGCACGTTGAGAGGATGAAGTCCCGAGCGAGAATAGGCTGCCAAATGGTGATTGTGGTGGTTCACTGAATCAGAAGCGTAGTTGAGGTAGTGCCGCCTGATTGAGTCAGAATAGAAGGCGTGAGTGATGGGCTGAATGGTTCCGGGAGCGCGCATGGTGGTGCTGCGTACCCGTAGATGGTTTCGAGCTCGCCTGGTTTGCGATGAAGAGGCAGCGGAGTGTGCAGGTCAGCATATCAGCGTAGGAAGAGAACGACAGGTTTCGCTGTGGCAGAGGGGGTAGGTCGCCGAGGGGAGAAGGGGAAGTAGTGGAATGGGTTGACGGCAAGCTATAACTAATCGAAAGCGTGCTGAGTTAGTAGGAGCCTTGGATTTCAATTAAGCGTGGGAATATCTGAAAGGTGTCGGCGGGGTGGGGGTAGATGCTGAGCAGCGCTTAAGCTCGCTGTGAGTAAGCAGGCAGAGGCGAGAGCAGTGCGGTGCTGACTATCTGTGTAGAAAAACAACAGAGAATTCGTTTAAGCGGGGTGGGAATCGCCAGACGAGAGTAGCTGAAGTTTGAGCCGCAGAACTAGGCAAAGTCAAGTATGGTGAGTGTAGTGAAGAGAAGCTGGGATTGTCGATGGAAGAGTGTGGAGTGATGCTGAAATTTCCGAGTGGCGAGTGGATGTTGTGGACAGCGGCCGGGGAAGTAGTGCACTCGCTTTGTTGTGGGGAGGGGCGAGGGGGATGAACAGGAAAAGGAGTAGCGTCAGCGGGGGATATATTCGTAGTGAAGAAAGGAAACCCCGACGGACAAAGCGTCCCTTGAGGTAATGCCCGGGACCAATAGTGGAATGTGGATGCTAGTTGAGCTGATCAAAAAGTGGTATTTAGTTAGCCTGATTTCACATAAACGTGATATTCTGAAAGTGTCCATGGACATGAATTCTGGGTACCGTATGATTCGAGCTCCGCTGCTGGTGCTATGAACAGCAATGAGTCAGTCAGAGGTAATCTGTAGGAAACAACACAAAATTCCTTAAAACGGTTGAGTCGCCGAAATATTGAAAATGACAAGTTTACTACTAATCGAATGTATAAGCTAGCTGATGTGTCATTAAAGCAGTGATATCTGAATTTCCGTGGCATTATTCTGACACACCAAGTACCACAGCTGAACTGGCTTGTGCATAAAAACAGGCCAGAAGAAGATAGTAGCTTGGATATCTGGTAGAACCACACAAAACCCTTTAAAGAAAGTAGCCAGAATCCCGACAAGTAGTGAATTTGGCGGCTTAGCTTACTCAAGCAAGAATGTTATTAGCCTAAGCTGATTTCGAGTTAAGCCGTTGATATTCTGAATAAATTCGCGCTGCATCCTTCTGACAACCCAGAATCAAGACGTCCCGTGGTCGTGCTCAGGCGAATGAACAGGCCAAATATAGCGTCTGAGATATCTGGCATAGAAAAAACACACAGAGCTCGCCTTAAACAGCCAGGCTAGATATCGGATGAAATATCGGAACATTGCAGGCATACGAAACTATTAAAGAAGTGGTATTACGTAGCCTGTCTTCATTAAGCGTGCGAATATCTAAAAGTTCGCGTGGCATATTAACCTGGCACACTGTAATATCAAGCTGCCTTTTTGTATGCAAAAGAAAAGATGGCTCAGAAGAGATTATGATCGCGCTAGACAAACAACGAACAAAACGTCCTCCCTACAGGCGGAGAGCGCTAATATCGACTAAATATCGAACAAACAATTAAGGTACAACTATTCAAGAATGTCATTAGTAGAATGATGTCAATTAAGCGGTCAGTATATCTGCAAATTCCAATAGCATTGATTTCTCGCCGTAAGACCCTAATATCACTCCCTGCTTGTATGCAACAGGCCCAAATTCCAGCTCAAGCATAATCAGCCGTAGAACAAACACAGTGTCCTTGAACGTAAGTCGCAAGGAATATACTTGAAATATTGCACCGGTACTACTAATCAAAGAATGTTATTAGCTAGGCTGATTTCATTAAAGCGTGAATAAATCTGAAGATTCCGTGGCAGTATTCTGCAACATTCAATGACCAGGAAAGCCTAGGCTGTTGCGCGTGATAAGACGCGAGATGGTCTAGATGTCTGTGAGCAGGAACACACAACTCGTTTAAAGAAGGAGCGGTGAAATCCCACAAATAGCCCTCGAGCAAATCGAGGAGGAGTTTGAACCGTCAACGTGGACTAATCAGAAATGTTGAGTAGTAACGTGATTTCATTCAAGCCGTTGCAATATCTGAAATTGTCCGCTGGCACTTATTGCTGACACCAACCCGATTATCAATGACTTCAGCTGTGCCTATAAACAGCCAAAGATAGGCGTGCTGATATCCGGCGCTAGGAAAAACAACACAACTCTTTAACGGGTTAGATTTCCCACAACATAGTGAATTTTGTCGTGCGCTACTAACTATTCAAAAACGTAGTATTAGTAGCCGCATCTCATTAAGCACGTGATAATCTAGAAAATCCCGCTGCGCATATTCTGACAACCAAATATCGCTCCGCTTTGTATGAACGGCCGACAAGGGGAATATAGCGCTCAGTATCTAATAGGCAAGACACACAGCCTTCCTAACGGCGCTCGTTAGCCGATTACCCGCCACATGATTGGAAAGATGAGGGTACTAAATAAAATCAAAAACGGCGGAGGAATGGTATTAGGTAGGGCCTGAGCTCTCATGTAGCGGTGATATCCTGGCAGAATTCCGCCTCGGCGACTACTTCTGACAACCAAGGTGATCCACTTCCCTTGTTGCTGGAGGACCCTGAACGCGCCAGCACGTATCCTGAAATTCTCCAATGCGCGCATCATTGCTAGGATTACACCGTAATACTCCACTCCGTGGTGGGGGGGTAGGATGCA